>JAQFZH010005057.1:0-11073 GCA_034695485.1 Entomobrya nivalis
ACATAATACGGAATGGTACTGGTTGACTCCATCGCCGATATGGGACAATGCACAAAATATTATTGACTCGGCGCAAACCTTGCCCAAGTTTAGGAAAACCGTGAATAACTTGTACTCGACTCTCACACATTTTATGGACGACCATTGTCTGATTGTAATAAACAATTTCCAAGGCATTGATATAAATCCAACAAGAGAGTTTCCTGTGATTCTCAGACAATTTGAATTGGGCATTGGCCAGGTAGATTATTTGGATTACTACGATAATTATACCAAATCAACAGCGAATATGATGTGGATTCCAAAGGAATCTGTTTCTAAACTAAATGGGCACTTTTCCGCTGAACTCACGCGTGAAGAATATTTCGGTTGTTTGTCGTTTAAAACTTTCTATTCTCTTTGGCCAACTGACACGCTCAGTCAAAACTGTATTGGTCCTAAATCCATTGCAAAGTTTGTATTTTCATCAAAGCTATGGCAGTGTGCAATCCAAGTGGATTTATTTATGCCAGAGAATTTACTTCGTTTTGGGAAAAACACGGAAGTTTTTGATATAATGGATTGGCCGATGAAATTAAATACTGTCCCGAGTTTAAGACAACCGATTCATATATTGGTTGATGACAAAGCTAGTGTAGAAGAATATAATTGGATATCTTTGGCAGCTTGGACAACCAGGAGAAACAAAAGGGTTGGATATAAGTATTCTCATGTAATTTACAACCACATGCAATTCACAGGTCATGTAGTCTGCAATACCACATTAAACATATTAGATACAAACTTGATTTGCAATCTTGCAAATTTTAACGCTATATTTCTTTGTCCGACATGTACAAATTTTGTAACTGCAAAGTTTGTTGGGCGAAACTATCTTTCATTCGGAAAAATAGGTACCTTAGACAGAGCTCAAGAGCTAGTAGCCTTTCCATTAAATATAAATGCACTTGATAGAAACAAACTGGGAGGGCTAATTAAACGTTACATTTATCAAGAAACTAAAGCAATTACACTGCCGTTACAAAATCTACGAAAACTAAAGCTCCGATTTTCAGATAAAGTAGAGATGCTTGGTTTTGCTTATGCCTCAATATATATGGATTTCCTGGGGAATTTTACTAGAAAATTCCCTAAAGATTTTAAAAATCCGGACTACAGACATTTTTCATTTGCTTTGGCTAGGAGTTGTGAAATTGAAGATTTCATTTCTCCACGCTACAACACCGCACTAAGGATCGGCAATTTGTTTGGTAGACCTCATTTTGTGAGCTGTGGCTCACGTGGAATTGAGCCTTTCCCATTTATTCAGTTTATTTCAGTTTTTAGGTGGGAGGTTTGGCTTTTTATACTCATTTCGACAACACAATTATCTTTCACCATTTTGAAGTTGTACAAAGACGGTCGTAGTTCCAATACTCTGTCGTCGTGGCCATTAAGCATATATAAGGTTTTAGTTGAGCAAGGTGACCCCTTTCCGGTAAATTTTGACAGGAGTATACAAATGAGATTTATAATGAGTGGCTTATTTTTGGCAGGTTTAGTGATCAGCAATGCTTTTAAAAGTGAGAACGTTTACAAAATCATGTCGCCTAGGTCAAAGATACCATACCACACTATTGACGAGCTTATTGAAGATAAGATAAACGTGTACACTCGAATTCAATACACTGCATATCGTTACTTCGTTTCGGGGTGCGGTAGGTTTTGGAGTCTTATGGGTCATGAATTTTATGCTTGCAAACGTAATAATTTTTACCTAATAAGCTATACTGAGCTTTTCGATAGAACGTCTTCAAGACGGAAAGATTACGCATCCAAAGCGCTAACTACAACAAAAAATTATTCCGAAATTCATCCGGAATCATTTAGGGCAGCATTTGAACCCATGGAATATTTAGCAGATTTCGACAAGGTTGGACTTTTAAATAAAAATGCAGTGAATATGCTGGAGTATGGAAGTGGTCTCAGTGGTCTTTTTAAGAAAAAACAGGATAAACTTATCATAGACAGTTTAAGTAACTGCAATAAAACTGCATGGGTGTTGCCGAATTATTTGGCACAAACTTTCCATCGATCGCTAAAAAAAGCCGGCAAGCATTCTGATGTTGGGGCGGAAGCCTACTTTTTGTCCGAAACGAGATTTAAATATGGCGATTCATATGTTCCATCCTCAATACTTCGCTATTTTTCCTTGATTACATCTTCTGGTTTGCTTGAATGGTGGCCCAAATTTATCAATAGATCCGACATTGTTCTCGGCGGCGAAAACTTTATTCCAACCAAACCAAACATGTGGGGAAATATTCTTGTAATATTTGTTTTCCTTGGATGTGGCATTTTAGCTGGAGTTGTTTGCATTGCTATAGAGTTAAGCATTCAAATGTTAGGCATGAAGCATATATGTAAGAAATTTATTAACAAGATACAAAAAAGTACACCAGGATTTGAAAAAATAAGATGGAAACCTCCAAATGTTTGCATTAAGCAGGGGTTTAAAAGATGTTTTGCAGTGCTACCTAATATAATATTTAAATGTAAGGGTTTTATAAGTAAATTATCACATTACGATATTTTTGTCAATTCAAAAACATTGCGTAGAGTTGAGCCAATGCGACCAAATATGGACTACCGAAACACACCAGGCGATCATGTCAGTATTTCGTGGAGTTGCACACAACATTACTAACGAGATGGGTAGAGCGAAAAGAAGTATAACAGCTAGTAAGACCCTGTTATAGTGTTATAAAATATATCTTAAAAAAGTGTATAGTGTACAACCGTTTTGTAAAGTAAAACAAATAATAGCCAATGCCAGTCATTGCATTACAAATTATTGATGGATATTAACTTTTTTTTCAAAAAAAAAAGATTTTGGGAAATTAAGTCTTTAAGATATCAACGGCTCCTGAAATTTTAAATTTATTTGTCTTCAGAACATTTTGAAAAACTTGTTTACTTCGATTTAAAAAAAACTGAATATTGTGCATTTTCATAATTTTCACTCTATTGGTCGCACTTAGGCTGTTTGATTTAAAAATGCAAGGAACTGCCATTTTAATTGTATTAAATTCATCATGTACATATTTTAAAGTTATAATAAATCTACAATTTAGTCTATTAATTAATTTTCTATTTGAGTACACGTTCTCCTGTAGGACTTGAATAAGCAAGTGGATAATTTTGTTTTCAGAATCGAGAATTTCCTCAATTCCGTTTGAGTAATATGGAACAAATTTTTAGAAAAAGTAACGCTATCGACTGAAAAGCCTACGTAAATTGACTTAATTAATTTACCTAATTTATTACTAAAAGTGTATTTACTTTATATAGAATACCAACGCATGCATTGCATGCTTGATATTGTTCATCTCTTTTAATTTTATGATTTTCTCTTTATTCTCTATTCAATCAAAGATCGCAGATGACCAATCAAATGGCTTTTGCCTTGCCATTCAGCTTTTTGTCATGAAGTAGACGTTTATGGTAGCACACACCGAAAAATTGTAAGCTTACAAAGTAGCAGGGTGACTATGCTTCCATTAAAATATGTATGTCGAATGCATAGCTTTGTACTATTCAAAAGAATTAAGCAAACCTAGTTAAGTTGCAACGTGCTATGAAGGTTCCCTTATTGCAGAGCATGGTGTTTTGTTCTGTTTCATCTAAACGTAGAGCGCATTAGTAAATGTGGAGACTAAATGGTCTTGTACATTTTGTTAGAATTCTATAAAAAGCTCAAATTTTATAGTATTTGTGGTTGAGCTGGACAGCAAAGTTTAAAGAAGTTATGCTGTTTTAGTTTTTTTCAAGACAATTAGAAAGAAAACACGGATGTACAGTCGAAAGCCGGAAATGGTCAAGAGTTATCAAAAAAGTGTAAAATTTAGATAAAGTATCAATTAGTTTAATGGTAATGTATTCAGATTTGTTTAGGTGCCTTGCAGATATGAAATTTGATGAGCTTATCATTGGCAGGGTGCTTCAAATGGAATCTTTCCGTGAACAGTGTGATTTACTATTTTACCAATATAAAATTTACACGTTTATTTTGGCTTTACTATCCTTTTCGCTTTTGACACTTATTTAAGTGTCAAAGCTGAAAATATGCATACCCATCTAATTACATATATGTTTCCCTCTCTTAACCCTGGTTTAATCCCAACCAAAACGTTATACTTCACAAACATATGTCACTTTTCCATTAATTTCCAGAATAAATATTATCACAAGTTTCCATACCAAAGTCTTAAATATTACAGCCATCCACCCAACGCATTAAAATGAAAATAAACACTTTAAAAACCATAAACTTATAGAATATGCTAATTAAAATTGTGCTTTCAAATCTACTAAAATCAAGGTTATTATTTTATTCTATAGAGTTTTTGATGTCGGTAGTGCAAGTTTTCATGTAATTTAGTTATCATTTATTTGCTTACAGCAAGTGTTTTTTTGCTTTATGAGAGCTGACTTAAATTTTAAATAATGCACATGTTGTCTTGACGATGATGAATGCCAGAGACAGAACAGCATAAGACATGCGTATTTGAGGGATTATGTATATTTGAACTCGTGGACTTTTTATTGACACTCAACTGGACACTGGAATGGATAAAGACAACATTCACTCTTACGTCACTTGTTTTGACCTTGTTAACCTTGAACAAAAAATATTATTGTGATTTAATATCTTATATTTATTGTGGATTCCCATTTTACGGATAACAAATTTTGTGGGATTACATACCCCCACTTGGTAAACATGGGACAACTTACACGAATACGTTTTCCATTTAAGCAGTCAAAATCTTTCCGAAATGGGTTTATTTGTAGAATTTTAAGGATTAATGAAAAACTTTTGAGTTGGAAAGGGAATCTGTAGAATTTAACAATGTTCGAGTGGAAATCGCAAATTCAATTTGATTTTCTGAGCCTAAGACTTTAAAATTGGTTAAATTACTTGACTGCAAACCAGGTACATTGAATTTGCCAACTTTGTGACTGAAAACCTGAACAATGCTAAAAGTTATTGCAACGAACTGCTATTCGAGAACAAGTTTTTGATTGAAACACATAGAAGGACTGAAATAAATTAATTTCAGTTCATACATTTGCAATAAACTGAAAAAATATTAAACTCGTAATTTTAGATATGTCAAAGAAAACAAATGTCATAGTGTTTTCTAAGGATTTATGTAGGTATTCGGTTAAATTTTGATTTTATAAAATGACTAGATCCATATACAAGTAGACCAATGTTCTATGACATATTAAGCAAATATTCGTCAAAAACACAAGCAGCATTAGCTTATAACTTATTAACCATCATTCGATCATTTATTACACCTAACAAACATATTATTTTATATCAGTATCTAAATCTCTCATATTTTTGCTCTCATTTCCAACAGATGATCTGCCTCATTAAAAATAACAGTGGTGAATGACCTGGCTGATATTCCACTTTATTATTAAAGTGCATACAAGATATGTTTTCTACATTTTTATTTGAATGTACAGAAATAGCCTATATCCAATAGTCAAATCGATCAGTTTGTTTAAAAGACTTTACTTTGGTTTTTACGTTGTTAGGGTTTGCATACATTTCTAATATGTACAGTCAACATACAAAGAGTTTATTCCACAGTGAATTTGTATTTTGTTGAAACTGATCGTATATAAAAGGTAGTGGGTCAAACAGATTTTATTATTAAGCATATTCACATTCAACGGCGGTAAAGCTCAACATACGGTCGGTTTGAAGACAAAGTGGTCGTTGTTTTTTAAAGGAGCACTTAAATAATGAATGACTCATACACATTATGTTATTAGTGGCTTTCACTATTCCTAGGATACGATATTTACACCACAAGTGCGTTTCTACTTGTTTACTCAAATGACCGAAAATAACCCAAATCAAACAATAAAAATCCCAGTGTTGTGCTGTTAGGTTACCATAACAAGCCAAACAAATCTAGTTTTGAATATTTATTGCGGCGTTTTTAATGTTATGGACTATGTACATTTTTATATGGAAAATCCACAGTTGACCGCTCTACAACTCGACAAAGCCTATTCATTCCCACGTTTCCGTATATCGTGGTATTGTTGAGCTAAAACATTATGCTCATTTGAAAATTAATTTGAATAATTTATGATGCACACTCCTCCCTGTCTACGATACGTATTTCTTTTAGCCATATTCTCTCAAAAGAAACCTAGTTATAAAACACTTTCTTATGGCTGTATATTATCTATATAAACAGTCAGCATATCAGTGGTTTGTTCAACTGTATATTCCTGCTTTGTTAATACTGAGTATATATGCAAGGTAGAGTTCCAGGTAGATTTTATAACTAGTATGTTTGCAATCAACAACCGGGTAGTTTAACATGTTAAGTGTGACACGATAGACGTTCCTTTAAAAAACCATTTAAATAATTGATCACTCATACTTACTCTTATAAAAGTGGCTTCAAATTAACACTGGTAGGATATTACGTCGAAACAACGCGCGTGTTTGAACTTGTTTACTCATTTCACTGGACGCAAAAACCCATCTCAAGTAATAAAAATCCGTGTTGTGCTCTTGCATAGCAACGCAAAGACCAACAAACAATGTTTTGAAGAGGAATTATGGTTTTTTTCTAGTTGTCTTATATACATTTCAATATGGAAAACCAATGTTTGAACGGCTTATTTAAAAATATGTATTAGTTTGGATGAAACGTTATGTATATTAAGACATGTAATATACCAAATGCTACATTTTGAAGCTTATCTACCTTAAGCGGCGTTATAGTTCAATAAAGTGTATTGGACTTGATGATATATCTCATGTTAATTTGAAAATAAATTTAAATATTTTATACTGTACGTAAATGGCTTGGCCGTGGTAAATATATACAGCGCAAATACTATAATATTAATTACAAACGGTTATAAAGCCATTACAAAATATGCTCCAGATATCCCAACAAACTAGTGCACATTCTAGGAGCAAAGGATAAACAAGCTATAAACGACGTGGCTGTACAATAACGAAATAAAAACCGAAAAAAATATTAATAGGGTTAAATGAATACTCGGAATACAAATAGAAATATTAGTTTGTTTCATATTGGTGCATGTATTGCAGTGTTGCGGTGCAGTGAAAATTTGCAGAAATATATAATATATATATTTGCAAATATTATAAATTTCCGGTTGCCTTTTGTTCCTGGAGAGAAAGAAATACTATACGCCAGAAAAACATGAATATCATCATCACAATAAACATAAACTGTCTGCGTTTCTCCTGAACTCTGGCTATCTCTGTGCAAACTAATCAATTCTTACTGTACGCAAAGCAGTAAAGAGCTCTTTTACTAAAAAAAGCCATAAGACAACACACTTTTCATCGATAAGTGAACTTTGAAAAATAAGAAATAATTGAAACTGAAAATTTAAAACTTTATCAAGCGAGCAATATTTTCAGCGACTTTGAATTCAACAATTAGCCAATATCAACTATCTAGGCGAACAGATCAGTCTGAATATTTCAATTTCCCATATTTTCTAACTATTTCAAACATGTATGAAAATCTGTTATTTACATGAATACATGCAGAAAAAAAATCGACAAACTAACATCTTACCCACAATATAAAATCGATTAAGCTTAAGTATTTGACTAAAAGCTGATAACGAAAGTTAGCTTTTAGATCTAAAAATATATCTTCTAGTTGTTATAAGAAGCTGAGCTATAATTGTGCATAACTTATATTTCAAAGACAAATTAAAAACCAATTTAACTGATTCAGGCAACGGCGTGAACTTTGAAAATAAAAATATGTTTACTTCAGGGTTACGTATTTCGTTGCTAAGTTTGCTCATAGGTATAATATTAGTGAGCCCATGTTTCGGTAGAAAGATTGACTACACTCTTACTACCAAATTATTGAGTACAATGTCCTTGTCGGATCCAATTGTAAACGAGTATTTAGAAGAGTATAAGTATCATTCCAATGTGGTTCGGGCCTTTAAAAAGTACTTAAATGATATAGAATCCAAGCCAATCTTACCAAAAGTGCGTAAAACTGTAAAAAACTTGTACTCAGCCCTCAAAAACTTTATGGACGACAAGTGTCTTATTGTTATAAATAATTTTGAAGGTGTAGATATCTATCCAACAATTGATTTTCCTTTGATTCTCAGACAATTTGAATTAGCAATTGGTCAAGCTGAATATTTGTACTCCGAATATTATAACAAAACTGTAAAAGATACCAGGACTCTATGGGTCACAAACGATATGATATCTAAATTAAATGGGAATTTTTCCACTGACTACGTACGAAACAAAGGTTGTTCACTATTAAAATACCTGTATTCCCTTTGGCCAGTAGATCAGAAACAATACAATTGTATTGGTCCAAAATCATTTATGTTTAATTTGCTATCAAGGCCGTGGAATTGTGAAATAAAAGTGGACTTATTTATGCCGGACAGTTTATTTCGTTTTGGAAAACATACGGAGAATTTCGATATTCTGGAAAACCCATACTATCGAATAAAATTGTTGCCTAGTTTAAACCAGCCAGTGCACATATTAATTAACACCAAATCGGATCTACATAACTACAATTGGGTGTCATTAGCTCAATGGAGTATAAAACAGTACTTTGAAGAATTTAGTAATGATCCTATCGATAATCACGTACAAATTTTTGGTCATGCTGGCTGCAAATTTCAGAAAACAGGAACATATTTTGAATGCACTATTAAAAAGTTCAATGTAATATTTCCTTGTCCTATATGTGAAAAATTTGTGAATATTTATCCCTTGAAGCTGGAACAACTTTCATACTACCACATTAATATTTTAGAAGACCCTCAAAAACTCGTGAGTTTTCCAATATTATGTTCAAATTTCACAAAAACGCGTTCGTTAATACACTACTTTAACGATTACCTCAGCAGTGATTCGGAATTCATTAAATTTCCACTTCAAAGTCTGCGGATAATCAATTTCCGATTTTCTGACAAATTGCAAATGCTTGGGTTTAGCTACGCATCTATATTTTTAAGCTTCATGGGAAATGCAACCAAACATACATCCGTGCAATATCAAAATAAAGATTTTGAATATTTTACGCAATTTCTCAAAAGGACTTTTTACACGTCGTACGGATCAAATGAATATTTTGATTCCGCAGTGGAAATAACCAACCCATTTGAGAGGACACACTTCGTCAGCTGTGGCTCACGTGGAGTTGAACCTTTTGCATTTGACCAAGTTATTTGCGTATTTGAATGGAAGGTTTGGGTTTTAATACTGGTCTTCATAACTATTCTCTCTCTAGTCATTGCTTCGCTGCACAAAAACGGTTTCAAATTTGTAAAAATACAGAGGGACACTTTGAGCATTTATAAGATTTTGGTCGAGCAAGGGAGCCCTTTTCCACCAAACTTTGTCACAGATCTTAAAATAAGATTCCTAATGAGTGGAACACTTCTTTCAGCCTTTGTAATCAGCAGTTCTTTTAAAAGTGACAATGTCTACAAGATTGTTTTGCCAAGAAAACAGCTTTCGTATTATAATATTGACGAACTGATTGAGGACAATTTCACTCTTTATGCCCGATATAAATTTGTTTTGTATTATTTCTGGCCGGACGATGATTGTAATCCTTCTCTTGATGAACAAAACGTGTTTTCTGTCGACATGTGTGCAAATAGTGCATTTAGCATCATAAGTGATACTGACTTTTATGGTTACGAAGGAGTACTGGCTCCTGAACTTAGAAAACTTTTTAATTACACTCAGATTGATCCTAGGGTACTAAGAGCCCTCATAGAACCTTTACGGATGTTAGAGGACTTGTTGAAAGTTGGTATATTAAATAAAAATGATGCTCAAAAAGTTGCAGATGGAAATGCATGGCAGGACCATTTCTTCGATAAACAAGGCGATTTGATAAGAAGCAGTTTAAACAATTGTAGCAAAACTGCCTGGATACTACCGGACTATTTAGCGCAAACATTGCAAAGATCTCTCAAAAAGTCTGGAAAACATTCCGACGTTAGCAGTAATGCGTACATTAATCCTACATTTTTGTTTTATTATGACGAGTCATATGTACCGTCTTCGATACTTAAACGATTTTCTTGGATGGCTACAAATGGTTTATATGAGTGGTGGCCCAACTTCGTTAATAGAACTGGGATTATTCTGGGAGGTGAACATATTAGTCCTCCAACACCCAACATGTCGGGAAACATTTTTGTTGTGTTTTGTCTGTTGGGTGGAGGATTATCACTTGCAATAACTTGCTGGGTGTTTGAAATGTGGAAACAGATTTTATTTGGAGCCATTTTTTTGTATACGTTTTGTGCAACTAAACTACAAATCATGATATTTAGGATTGCCGGTTTCAACGAACGATTTCACGGCAATGTCGTAATAATGGTAAAATCCTAACATAACTTAAATAGGCAAATGTATTTCACAGCTTGCTAGTATAGATAACATTTTGTTTCGATTCATTATTAAAAACAATACAAAAAATAGCTAAAAAAGTTAAATTCACTAGATAATTTTTTTAATCTAAACAAACCAAACGAAACAGAGTTTCGAATTGCGTATAAAAAGATTTTAAAATGTCTTAATTATTCTTGGGAAATCAGATACGTATTCTGTAAAAAAGCTGCAGTGAAATAGCTTAAGAAGTTAGTAGAAACTACAGATAAATATTCGATGGCATGGAGTGCATGTAAGGCGTACAAAATGAAGCATCTTTGGTAAAAATATGAATGGATGACGAATTCACATATTAGGAACACTATGATTCAGACCCATTCTATTATTTTGTGACATATGGAGTTCTTTCAGATGCATGTGACATGGAACAGTTGCTCGGTAACTTTTAATATATATTTATGTACGAAGCAGTCACTGCTAATAGTGATACAGTTTTTAAACTCGCACAAGTATAAATAAAAAGTTTACTCACTATTTATATAATATGTTGCTTATGCAAAACTATGTATGTATGTTTAAGAACAAATTTCTAATTCTGAAATATGTGAAAA
>JAQFZH010005058.1:0-11072 GCA_034695485.1 Entomobrya nivalis
GGATAACATGCCTTGGATACAAACTCCAGCATTCCAGTAATGTTAAGTACCCTTCCACGTGATTGGCTAATTTCATTTGGGGGCGGAGAGTGGTCATAGGAAAATACCCCTCGAAAGCCTGTCCTTAAATCAAATCTTGATAAAGTGCAAACGTCATAATTTCTTAGTTACGAGCATTTCATTTTTTACGCTTTGCTTTATTTACTACCTTTTTTAGGTTTAACTACATCTAGTGAATACTATGTTATAAAACCGACCATTTATAATAATATAATTAATAATTTTTCGAATCCATAAAAACTGAATGTTTTAAATGACATTTATTTACTAGTAGATAATAACAAAATTTGTATGGTTAAGTTCAAAACACAGTCATAACATCTTAAAGGTGTCAGCTCTTCCAGAAAGTTACTGTCACCAAACTTGATGCGTAAAATACTACAAGACCTCCAAAATCGCATTGCCCATTTTCTATCCAAACGTGACGTATAAGTAGAGCAATAATGTTTTGCTACAATTATCAAACGCTTTGAATCTGTATGAACCAGAACTAGTCCACCTAAAATCACTAAAATACAAAGCGTACCATCAACTGTCAGAACCAAAAATGCAGCAGAATACAACGAGTTGGCTTCGTGTACTACGTTACGAGACGATGCGATTAGCAATCCAAATGCCAACGACACGCATATTACTAGCCCAGTTATAAACAAGCCCAAACCGCTTTGTTGTAGGAAGTTGCTAATTGAATTGAAAACTTGAAGTTGTCTGTACTCGGCATCGTCGGCATAAATATTACATGTTTGTTTAAGTCGTTTTCGAAATTGTTCAATGGAATCACGAATTATAATTGGACTTATTAGAAAACCGGGTACGATAACAAACAACGCTGCGTGCACTCCAACATACCAGACCCAAATGTTTCCCATAAAACCATAGTCTTCAAAAATGCCCCAGCTAAACTTCGAATCAAACCGGGAGGTAAACGATGAATTGATCTGCATTCATTGATGATGTGATATAAAATTAAAGATGGTTTACAGGGATTAGTCCAATGAAATCCGACGACGTAAATTGGTGGAAATCCGGCGTAAGTAATTTGCAGAATGGGGACCATTAGCAGAATAATCAGGTTTAAATATGTGTGGCTAGTAAAATAATCACTCGAATACGTGTGCTTGATTATTTTGGTGTTATTCTTCATTTTAAGCAGGTTGTGTACGTATACTTTCCAAGTTCTGCCGTCATTACGGCAGATGTCAAGGTAAAACGTTGTTATACCAGCTAAAGCTACTGTTAAATATCCCAAGAATTTGTCAAATGTGGAACTAGGTTTCTCATTGTTTGGTATCATGCACTGAATTATTGATAAAACAGCTGCCAAGGAATGTACAAAACAAGTTTTCCTTAGTTGCCTTGCTTCACGGGGATTCAGAGTCTCGATGCTAGCGTATCCATTATTTGCAATTGATGAAGCGTGGTTATATTTTACTGACACGCATTTAAACAGTCCAACTTGTTGTATTGTGGATCTAAGCAGAAAAGTAGTGTCAAAGTATTGCTGGATTGCCATTTTCAGGAATTTTCGTTTGTTTCTTACCAACGTTTCAAAATACATGGACAAACTTTTGATGTTTTGTTGTTGAGGCTTAGAAAGTTTAAGTATTTTTAGGGCGTCTATTTCTTTCGAATGAAAATACATAGATATTTTGATATTTATGTTGTTGCCACACGACAGTATTTGGTATGAGCAAATACTTCTAATTCGTATGTTGGATCAATTGTGTTCCAATTTATTTGAAATGGCTCACTCAAATATACAAAATACTTAATAATGAAAATCAAATTTTCGTCAAAATTGGTGTTTAAATGTTTAAGACTAAAACTTTACTGAATAGTCTGAACCGCTTGTTTTTTTGTTTTTGCATTTATCTCTAAAAAAGTCAAAGAACTTGTTTTTAACTTTTTAGTGGGCAGGCGGTTCCTGTGACACATGTAGCTGAAAACAACATGTTGACTAAAATAAATTTATACTTGAAGTTAGTTGCTTTTTAGAATTTAGATTTACTCAAGATTTTAGTTTAATTAAATGTCTCTAGTTTTAAATCAACATAACTTTGCAATGTTTAGATTGTGTAAACTTGGCAATAAAATTAAGATATTAACTAACCTGTCGAGTACTTAATCTGACTAGTTAACCTTTGCTCAAATTAAGCCGAAGAAATTAGAGAGTAAAGCCAAAATAATTTGTTAAATATTTACTTTGATAATGCAATGGATTGACGTTTAGAGAAATTTAAAAACACAAAATGGAAATGGTATTTTTGCAATATCAGCAAACGTTTAAAGATTTACGATGAAATAATTGT
This sequence comes from Entomobrya nivalis, assembly GCA_034695485.1. Classification (NCBI taxonomy): domain Eukaryota; kingdom Metazoa; phylum Arthropoda; class Collembola; order Entomobryomorpha; family Entomobryidae; genus Entomobrya; species Entomobrya nivalis. The sequence continues at coordinate 2,370 of JAQFZH010005058.1, forward strand.
AGCGTATTAAAGATGTTTTAAAATTTTGTTTAGAGGAATTTTTCTTTGAAAGAATAATAATGTTTGTCCTGGTATCTAAACTTCGCTACTAAAGTTCCACGCACAACTATATATATGAATACCAAATAAAAACAACTTTTAATTACGGTGCCGTTCTTGTATATCTAGTATATTATCTAATATTAGCCTTCAATGCTTAAGCATGCTTCCATGTTTTAATTATGTTAAAATAATGCTGACAGGAGATTTTATCGTTGGAACTGTCTGCGTAAATGTTACCGACAAAAAAAATAATATCCAGACACTTGGTGACATGTATTGTTCAAAACTACTAACTTTAAGAACAATACGTGAACTCTTATTGCCAATTTAAACTAACCAAAACCGAGAAATTCAATTAAAACTTAAATTTTGACTTCTATACTAAATATATTTCTTAAATTGATGAAATGAACATACATTCTACAAAATTTAAAAAAAACTTAAATCGAACATTAGTTTTCCAAAAATAATTCCACTGCTCGTGTAAGTTTTAATTGAGTAATGTATAGCGACAACAATATTTTCTACAAGCCTATTGAACTTACCATGACTGTGGTTGTTCTGCCGCTAACATTATAACCCAATGTATAGATTATTATTTATTATATATGTTATACTTCAAACAATGTAGTTTCATCCAACGAAACCATGCTTAACATCAATTCATATTAAATTATTTTAAACATGCATCAAAGTTTTACATGTTTTCTATAGTTTTAAACTTCAAATACAGTGTAGTGTCTCCAATATAAAAACCTAAACATGCCTTTAAAATCCCTTGTCATATGTACCTGATTGATCTAGTAATAACAACATTAAACTGAAAGAAATTATATTTACCAATTGTTGTTTGTACAAAACCATCTTGATTTCTGGATTATACAGTTGTTTAGATGAACAATTAATTTTCACTTTCAAATAATGTTTTAGCTGGAATATCGATAGTAAATCGTTTCTCAAACTTAGAAAAATTAAATATTTGACATGCGATATCTTATATTGACTTTGAGTAAACGTTACATAATATTAGCTGAGCAAATATTACTTCTGGTAAAATTAATGCTAACCTTCTTTGAGTGAATTCGTTTTGCTTCACAATCGATTCAAAATCTTATAAAATTTTACTGTTTGTATTTCTTATACGCATCGAATCTATTCGACCATGGTTAATTCATATTAAAATTTGACAAAACTCTGGTCTGCAATTACTTCAAGATATATCTGCCAATACTTCTTTATCATTTTATGAAATTTAAGTACTATATTAATGGTACTTAATTATATATTTTAGCCAATCGTAGTTCTTACAGGCGTTATGTTATAACTAGTCTGCGTATCAACTTATTTGTTTGTAGAAAAAACAAAATTTGCACAGTGTAATCTAAAACACAGTCATAACACCTTAAAGGTATCAGCTCTTCTAGAAAGTTACTCCCGCCAAATTTAATTTGTAGAGTATCATATGCTCACCAAATCTGCTTGTCAGTCGTCTATCCAATCGTGATTTGTATTTAAATTCGGGCTTCTTTGCATCTTTTATAAGTCGTTTAGACCCGTAAGAACCATAACCAGTTCCCCTAGAACCACAACAATACAAATTGTACCATCAAACGTCACATTTAGAAATCCTCCTGCCAACAAGGTATTACTTTCCTCAACTGATCCTCGTAAGAATCCAACCAACAATCCAAATTTAATCGAAATACAAATTATCAGTGCTGATATGAACAACCTTTAGCAGTTTTGTTGCAGAAAATCGCCAATTGAATAGAAAACATCAAACTGTAGGTATGTTGCAGCTTCTACAAAACGAGTTGATGATGCTTCAAGCCGTTTTCATAGTACTTGGATAAATTTACGGGTTATTGATGGATTTATTACGTGGCCCGTTATAATAAAATTATTGGCTTGCAAACAAACATACCACATCCACGTGTTTCAAAGAAATATATTCTTGACAAATAGTCTAACCAAACTTTGGCTTTCTGGTTTCAGCGAGATTAAGAGTAATGATTTGAGGAACAATACACTGATTAAATTTGGAGGAATACACAAGGAAAAATACTCCCCCAACCCTAAAAATGGACAGTTTCCGCTACCGTTTGAAAATTTAACATGTGTGTGCCACTGCTGTGAATAATAAAATATTTTTGAAAGTGAAGGCACTGAAACAATTTTCTGGTATTATTCGTCATGCTTTAATAATTGAAACTTTAAGTTAATAAAATACAATAAACTGATCATATCATTAAGTAATTAAAAAGCTTCGACTTGGAGATGAAAATATTTTGAAGTAATTGCATAAACTTTGAAAAGTTTTTGGAAATAACAGATTTTGAACTCTAAATTCTACAACACGACTTTTTTGCATATATGAAAGTGGTAATAGAAAAAGCTAGAAACATCAAAAACTATTAACTTTTAATTTGTTCGACAATATTGATTTATTTGTACACATATAGTTTTAATATTTGTACGATAACATCTCTAAAACATATATTTAGTAATTGTACCTTTACATTAAGAAGTCGACAAAAATATTAAACTTTACTTGTGCCATCATATTTAATGTAGTAGTGTATGCCACGACGTTAATTAGCCCATCTCCAAATTGTAATATTGACACATAATAATATTTGTATACAATGTTATTAAGTACGTTTAAATTTGAAAGCAAGTAGTTAAGTTTTAGGACTATAAATACATATTTGTTAACTGAATTTGATTATGCCATTCTAGATAATAGTAGAAACTGTACGGTCAAGTTTAAAACAACATCATAGCATCTTAGGGGCGTTAGCTCTTCTAGAAAATTGTGGTCCCCAAATTTGATTCGAAGCCTGTCACAAGACTGCCAATATCTCCGCACCCATTTTCTACATTTACTGGATTCATACGTCAATTCCAACCTTTTTGCAGTTTCAATCAAACGTTTTGACTCAGTATGAACCAATACCATTCCACCCAAAACTACTAAAATACAACTTGTCCCGTCAATTGTCAGCAATAATAGCGTAAGAATAATGAGTATATTTACATCCTTAAGATTTTCCCGAGGTGATGCAATCAACAAACCAAAGCACATTGAAACACAGGTCAACAGTGTAGTCATAAAAAACATTAGACACGTTTGTTGCAAATAGTTGCTCATTGTGTTTAAAATTTGCAGTTGCCTATATACCAAGGCCTGGTTGTAGATATTGTGCGCTAACTCAATCTGTTTTTGAAATGAACCAATACATTCAAGCATTATTACTGGACTAATTATGTGACCAATTATTGTCACAAACATGACTACATGTAGACCAAAATACCACATCCATATATTGACGAGATAAACCAATGACTTAAGTACTACACTAAACATTTTCATCAAAATAGTTTGTCCTAATGAACTATTTCCGTAGCATTCATTTAGGATGAAATAAGCGACAAGTGAAGGCTTACACGGATTGGTCCAGTGGAATCCAAGTACAATTGTTGGCGCAAATGCGGCAACTGAAATTAATAGTGTGGGAATAAATAACAGATTAAGACAACTGATCAATGCAGCACTTTGGGAATCTTTCTTTCTCTTATCGTCGTTATCTCTTGCAAATTGTCCCAGAAATTTAAAAATATTGTTGAGGAAAAGTTTCCATGTGTGTCCCTTACTTTGACTTATAAATAGGTAGCAAGTATCCACTACGGTTATTACTAATGTAAACCAGCCAAGAATATTATCAAATGGTGTGTTCATTTTATTAGTAATTTTGTTCAAAATTATACTCTGGGAAATTTGTAAACAAGCTGCAAGTGCGTGGAAACAACATGCTTGTTTCAACTTCCGGGATTTGGATGGATTAAGAATGATAACTTCCTTGTTCATTAGGTTTACTGGAACGCTACCAAAAATACCAACTTGTCCCATTGTCCATGTAAGCAAAAACGATTTCTCAAACAGTTTGCTAATGCAATTGATACGCATTTTGTAGCAGCTCAGCAGAAGTCTTTAAAATATTAGTTGGTTTATTGCAATACCCGCAAAAGTTTCAGATTCTGATGTCTTATAGACACTTTATAAATTTTAGTTCAGATGAGTTTTCGACGGAACAAGTACTTCTACTTCTTTCTTGCCATCCACAATGACAAAATAAGGCCAAATGCTCAGGCATAACTTCGAATGGATGAGCAGTTATAAAGCTATTTTGGGTTTTCATGTTTTACTTGATTTAAACTCATGGTGACAGGAAAACATTAGTGTTATAGCTTTATCTTTGTTAAACGTGCTGAAAAGTAGACCAAAATAAATACAATAACTCGACCTGAATTGACTTTTGACTGGTTTTCTACAAAAATATTAAGGTTTAAGACTAAGCTTCAAAACAAGCTTGTTGTTGAGTTGTTTGGGACAAACAGAACTCACACCAAAACCGAGAAAACTACATTTAAGTTTAATCTTGCCTTCATCAGGAAACTTGTTTCTTGAAATTAATTAAATTAGTACATATCCGTCTACTCTAAATGAAAAACATATCCTACATTTAACATTCAGTGTCCTAAAAATAATTATTTTGCTCGTGGGAAATTTTAGTCCTGCGTCATGTATTTCGGCAATAATATTTACTTCAAATTTTTCTTAACTCACTATGTTGGCGATAATTCAGCTGATATACTCATACAAAAGGAAAGTTTGTGTACTTTAAATTAACCGAACAATGATCAACTTTGTGTTTTGATAAAAAATATCAGATAACAATGGCCAAATTTTTGCACTAGTATTTTTGGAGTTTTTAATTTCAAGTCTTGTTCATTTAACTGTAAAGCCCAACAAGGACTTGACTTTGTCACATTTCTCCGTCGGTGAAAATTCACATATAGGAAGAAATCTAAATTTAAAAAAAAATCACCAAGCTACTACTTATTTGGGAGCATTGCCCTAGTTGCTTTGAAGTAGCAGCTCGATTAAAATACTTCACATGACAATTTTTGCCACTAATCAAGATAGGCAAATCAATTGCAGTCCATTATTACTTCTTAAAACTATTATTTTTCTATATTATGTTCAAAAACTCGTAGTGTTTGGTCTATATATCGTACAACCATGCAAGTAATATTTTTCTACTGGTATAACAAAAGAAAATCTAGATTAAGAGTTTAAGGGCATAAAAGCGGACTAAATTTTGGTTTAAATATTGCTATTCCATAATTTGGAGGTTACACAAAGATTTACGTGAGCATTTAGTTTTCATGATATTTGCCTTTGACAACGTTGTCTTTCAAATGTCAACCATCAAATATTTGACATGTCATATCTAAATATCATTTTCAATAAACATTACATACTTCAAAGTCAACGCATGTCACGCCCAGTATGTTAACTTTCTGATAATGATATTTCACGTCTCGAATCGATTTAATATACATACAAACATTTCATTCTCCATATTTATTAATGTGTCAAATATAATCTCTTATATTAAAATTGGATACTAAAATGTCATGCCATATATTGGTTTTACAGCACTCCTGTCAACATTTTACAACTATTCAATTCCAATTTTGTTTATTCCAAATCTGGATATTTACAATTTTCTTTTATGTTATGGTCTGAAAACTGAATAATCTTAAGACAAGCAGTTAAAGTATTCAAAATTACAAATATTACACCCTTTTATGTAAAGGAGTTGCTTTATTACATACATATGAACATTACAGAAGTAATTAACATGTCCTAAGTAAACTTTGAAATTATTTTAATATAAGAAGAATATAATTCATCGTATTTGTAGTGCCTCAGCTGACGGAAAAATGCTAAAAGACAGTAACTCGATATTGAAATTTAGTAGAAAGAGTTGAAGCAACTTAAGTTGTATAAAAAATACTAATTTATAATCATATTTGAACAAGATATTAAGACAAGCGAAAACAACTTAATAAACAACTTTGGCACTTTTGGAGGATGTACCTTAATACAAATATTTATTCTTAATATACCGTTGCGTAATTTTTATACAGATTTTCGATGAAAGTTAGCGGTAATATTAATATGGAGAGAAAAATTTATCGTATGAAAATTCGTATGGAAATATAGTATTGCCTAGGTTTTTAGCTACGCACACTCTGTTAACGTGTCTTAATATTTAAACGAAAAAACGGGGGTGACACAAAGGTGTTCTAAATCGAAATAGTCAAACGAAAATTATTCTAATTGAAGTGTTTTAAAACGAAAATTTCTAAAGAAAAGTGTATATACACCAGTAGTCTGACAAGAAGAACACGTAGTTATAGTAGATAAGGATTTCATTTAAGCATTAGTTAAGTTGGGTTTAGTAACGTTAGGTTAATTACGGATAAACGTGTTGGTTAATGTAATATTCTCTTGACAATGCAATAGAGATTGGAAAAGTATTAAACCACGTTTAGTTATCACATAGTAAATTATACTTGTTTGTAAATATACTCTTGACTTTTAAAAATAAAGTAAATACATCGATGAAAGAATTATAACAAATATTTTTAGAACAATTATATTAGGAATAGAAACATTTATCACGTTTTCCTTAGACTAATTTAATTAGAACTTTTCTATTTTGAACAATTCGCGTTTCGAAGATTTTACTTAGAACACCTTTAGTGGACCCGAAGAAACGAATATTGAAATTGTACCAAAATTAACGTACAGTTTGAAAGAGCGAAGTAGTATTCTTCTTCATAAAAGTAAATAGAAGTGTACTTTACCAAACTAATAAAATTTCCAAACTAAAGGTGAAATGTTTTTTCGTAAACACAAGGCAACTTGATTAAGTATGATCGTATCTTGTACGTACAATAATTTATAACCTAAAGTATAACCTAAAAATGTTGCTTAGTATTCGTAATTAGGATGCCAATGTTAATTGCATTTTGGCTCAGATGTTTGTAGATAATGAAGTTACAAAATGGTGTATAGACAATACTATCAACCTTAACCTACCATGGTATATCTTCACTAAACTGTATAAAAAAATAAATATGAGTTATATCAGTACTCGTTATCGGTATGCCTAGCTTTGTATTTGTTTACACATTGCTGATAAAACGGACTCCCTCGTCCTAAATCTAATTAAAAACTGACCCAAATTTGGATGTCATGTTGTTCACACTGTGTGTGTTCAATGTCAAATTGTTGTGATGAGATTTTTTCAAATGTTGACAAAATTCGATAACAGCATGCCTGTTAAGAGCATTAACAAGTATTTAAATAACCTTCAAGTACAATTCCAATGCATATAAAAGCACCTCATTTATCCATATATTTTATTCGTAGTACTTCAATTGAATGAGTACATAGTAAAAAAAACAATCGAGCAAATATGAAGATTCTTTGGAATATTTCCATGCTTTTAGCATGTGTAATCGTACTATCCCAAAGTTGTGAAGAAAACGAGGTAAAAATTCCAAACAACTAGTACTACTATTTATTCTAAAGCTATAAACTGCATTTATATGCGTGTTTTCAGTTTGAGTGCCAAAATGGGGAGTGTATCCCTGGATACTGGACTTGTGATGGATATAATGATTGTGGTGACAATAGCGACGAGCCCTCAGATCCAGACTTGTGTCCAGCTTGTGAGCCTGATTATTTTAAATGCGCCAGCGGACGGTGCATTCCACGAGACTGGGCTTGCGACGGTGATAACGACTGTGGGGACATGAGTGACGAACCTTCAGATCCTGAATTATGCCCACCTTGCTATGAGAATGAATTCAGGTGTAACAACACTGGTCGATGCATTTCTGACACGGCTGTTTGTGATGGGTGGACCCAATGTGGGGACAATAGCGACGAACCGGACAACCCTGACCTTTGTCCAGCTTGTGATACAGATGAGTTTCGATGTACAAATGGTCATTGTATTCCAAAGCAATATGCTTGTGATGGGGATAACGATTGTGCTGATAGTAGTGACGAGCCTGAAAATCCTGACCAGTGTCCGGCATGTACTGATATTGAATTCAGATGTACAAACGGAAGATGTATCCAGAAAAGTGGAGTGTGTGATGGAAAAAATGACTGTGGTGATGGCAGTGAAGAATTTGATGACCCTGAGCAGTGTCCGGCATGCAATGAAGGAGAACTTAGATGTTCCACTGGTCGTTGCTTAGATGATAGATTTATTTGCAATGGTAACAATGACTGTACTGACTGGGCTGATGAGAGTGAGGAAAGATGTCCTTGTGCTGATTTCGAAATGCGCTGTAGTCCTACTATTGGTCCCCCTGGTACACCGAATCCACCTGGGGATTGTGAGTGGGGATTCAAATTAGATGTTTATTAGAATGTTATTTAGAGAGCTTGCAGTTAATATTTTGGTTATCTTTTCAGGCATTCCTGCAGAGTTTTGGTGTGATCAGGATGGGATCTGGGATTGTGCAGATGGTTCTGATGAGCGTAACTGTACTATAACTGTGGTGAAACAAATGAAAGAAATAGTGTCGTCTGTTGTCGGAAAGAAATTGAAGAAGCATCAAATAGAAAGTCAAGTTAAACCTGATAAACCGTTGCAGAAAAATCAGAAGCATTTGAAGATTTAAAGTTGTTTTTTATTCTTAAGTTACTTCTATAACGAGAAGAATGTAAAATTCTGATATGAAACTACCGATGCGGCGTGGAATATGATGTACATAACCGTATATGTA
>JAQFZH010005059.1:0-11071 GCA_034695485.1 Entomobrya nivalis
AGAAAAAAATGTGAAAATTGGGTAAAAAGACATGTTATCAAAATGGACACTTAAACTTTATACATATCTCATCAGCATCCCAACAAAGACTAGACTATACATAAGCATCCATTTATATACGTTGGATGATAAAAGGGGAACAAAGATTAATGGGTCTGTTAAGCAAATTTAAGTGATCAGCGTGCACAAATCAACGAGTTTTCATGGCTTGATTTTGAGTAAACTTTTTTATGTGTATAAAAAAAATTCAAACTAAATTACTCGGTAAATTGATGAAGCATTTATGGTGTAAAAGTGCAATGCTTGATCAAAAAAATGTTTTAATACAAGTCGTGTGTTGAATAAAAAAATCAAAAAGGATTTTTAACGAGAAACACCGGAATTTAAAGAGAAAAGCGGTTGTGCAAGACAATCACCAACTGTTATGTAAGAACAACATTTGTATATAATCTTTTATCTTTAAAAAATATACGCTCATTCATGTAAGGTCTTAGGAGAAGGCAGTAGTAATTAAATGCATTTTTCATTAATTAAAAGCATGACATGACACACAAGGCTACTAGATACTGTAGCAATTATTGTTCCCTTGCATTTGAGTAACTCAAGTTTAAAAGGAGCAATAAACTTGGTAACAACTTAGGTCAAGTGACCTCTTTAACCCTTTTTTACTCCATTATATTCTCTTCAAAACTGTGACTTTGGTTTGTTCCCATTTTTTTCGCCCATTCAAATTCCTCTTCCACACGCAACTACGAGTACGTCACTTATTCGCAATTTTATTGCAAAATTTTCTGTGTTCTCAGATTCGCATTTTTGCAATATACACGTCATCATCATCCCCGACATACAAACATGCACACGCTCTTTGTAGAAATAATGCCAAGTTTTGTAGATCACACAGTGCATTTTCCACCTATAATAAAAACCAGATATGGTATTTCTATGATTATGATTATTACTACGACAATGACACTGTCTGTTTGTGTTTGTGAAGTGTTAACTGCATTAACTGTGTTATACGCAAAAAGTTAATGACTGGCCAGATGAACTCAAATAAAATGGTTCATTACGATTTTGCAAAAAAAAATCGCAAAAAGGAGACATGCAAATTCTCAACTCAACATGAAGCACGTTGACTTGTTGAGTGAATAATATACTTACTTACGCAGTTAGATATTATATATGTAATAAATGCTTTTAAAGGATTCTCACACAACAAACAAGAGTAACCACTGACTGACCGACCACTATAATAACCAACATTCATGGTGAGTTTTTTTGGTAGTGTGTTTGTCCATACTTCATCAATCATCATGATGGTCTGATCATCAAATTCTCATTTTTACAGAAAAGATATTTGAACTGCTTGTTTGAACTTTAATGTCTGTGTAAAACATCACTCGTAAAATATTTATTCTTCTACTATTCATCTCTAGTAAATTAATACGCCCATGTACTAAAGTAGCAAAATGTCATGTTCTGAAAAACTCAACAATGAAATAAATTCCAACATTAGCATGTTATGTCCCATTTTCTTCTTTTTCCTGTTTTGTAAGACAGACAGACAAACTAGCCGCACAATGTTCTACATATTTTTTCCACTATTATAGGTATTTAAACATAAAACCAAGCGAAGGAATTTAGTCAGCCTTGGTGGTACCATAATCACTTCAGGTCAGGCCAACTTGTTGCAACATTTTATTTTGAAACTCTCCTCCACCAACGACCACGTATGTTTAGCGTAGGTCGTCGTGGTAAAAGTGTTCATCGTAAAAATATGAATATCTTATATTATGATGATGATGATACACTTATAGTACTGTGTACATTTACATATGTAGCTAGTTAGCCAGTTTAACCCTTTCCCCTTCTTATTGTGCATCTATCTTAGTTTATTACCATCATGATTAAAAAGCCAGCTGAGCCGCCGTCGCAACCGGAGTTGTAAAAAGGCTTTAAATGGGAAAGCGATTGCAAGTTGCGAGGGTTAGGGAACCTTGCTGTTTTAACTAGATGAGAAATAATATTATAATGAGCAAAACATGCATAGTTTCTTGTGGTTAAGGCCACGCAACAAGACACGACACTAGTACCTACATTACACTACACACTACTTGTGGAGTGGTTCAGGTTCAGCTCAGGTGCAAAGCCAGTTTGATCTTCAGTTACAGTTGGATTGTCGAACCGAAAGGAAGACAAGACAGAAAAACTAGGCGGGTGACCAGACCACGAGAGAGAAATAATGGACAGGTTCTTCTGATCATGATATTTTCCACCTTAAAAAAATAAATGAACTCAAAAAAAGTAAAACAACAGCAGCAGTAGAGCAGAGAGAGAGGCAGAAGAGATAATGAAAATACCAGAAAATATTGAAGTACCTGTGTGGTTTTTTAGGGTGTAGCATCAAAGATGTTTTCAATTTTGCAAAACTCACTTTTTTGGTCAAGTCATTTTATTTAGTCACAAGACACAAGAGAGAGATCCGGAAGATGTAATATTGTAAAATAGCTATAAGTAAAAGGTTTACTTAATAGAATGAATTCGCAATTTTCTACTTTTCGCAAATTGCAATAATAATGTAATATATCGTATATAAAAACGCTTTCAATGTCTTTCGTGACGATTGTTTTACTTCATTACTTATTGGTTTGTTTGGGAGCTGTGTAACAAGAAGGAAAAAGCCGGTTTATCAAATAAAATATCTTACGCTTCGTGGGCGAATCTTTTTCTGCTTTGTTGAGCTGTAGAGATAATAATGATGATGAGGATGACGATGATGATGGTGATGGTGAAAAAAAAACAGTCTGATCAACAACGTTAAAAGGTTTTAGCATATGACATGATGGCTATTATGATAATCTGATTGATCAATACATTATTATTATGGTGTGACGTCTTTTCTAGGGATTAGTTTTCATGGTAACTTTGTCGCTTAAATTTCGTGTGAAAAATTAAACCTGATGATGATCAAATCAAGTCGGCTCAGCTCACATTTTTTTTGGCCATAAAAACAATTAACGTAAACGATAACGACTTTGATTTCCATTCCCATCAAAAAAAATTAAAATTAATGGCCAGGCTTGCAATTTTCCTTGCATTTATCAGTTAACAGCAATGTAATACAACAATGCAACAAGACGAACACAACAATAATTTTGTTTTTAAATGTAAATCGCATATATGTACCTTTCAATAAATTATTGGTTGTTGGGTTGGATGCTGTGTGTGGTGGGAATAAGTGGGAGTATCAAGAGAACTTATAGGTGGTCGTGATCAATAAATATTATCATAGTCATTTTATTTGTCACTTGGAATTACCTTCACTAGACACTAGAAAAAAATTATCATCACCACCACCACCAAGCACACCTAAAGTTAGAAACTCTTATATTTTACTATGTATCATGCCTTTGTGTATTATACAAGAAATGCAATGAAATGGCAATGGACAATTACCATTTGACCATTAATTTTTATTTTAGGTTAGGTTTAGGAAGGCATTTATAATGATTTTAATTTAGCAGAAATAATCTCATGAATTACAGGTAAAAGTGTGGTAAAGGGTAATGTGAATCGCCTTGACTCCTGGTTTCTTGTGTCATGTGTGGTATATATGATAATCTGATGAAACATGCCGAATTCTTGTTACACTACAAGGTTAGATTACATTTATCATTTTTCATACCCTCATGTAAAATTGAGTGACATAATATTGTAGGTCAACTGTTGTACATTAAAAAGTTTAGGATTGATACGGCTTTTAGGAGAGTGTACGGAAATGTGACACGCACACGCAGTGATTGCAGGAACACTTATCTAATTTTCCTTAAATAAATAAAAAGGCACTTGACACAAATTCTTTGCGGTACTTTATTAAACTAAATGTATACAACAAGTCAACACACTCTGTTTATGATGATGCTTGAAAGTCATAAAATAACTAAAGTAATGTCAAGTATTCGTGGAGGAGTTCTTAGCTTTCTCCATTCATTGAAGCAGCTATAACTAAATGACAACAGCTCAGATATATGATGCTGAGTCAGTTAAAGCCAAAAATAGCTTTTTATGCAATCTTATCTGTAGGAACTTTATCCATTTGCCTGTACCTAGTTTAAAAATAAACTGTTTTCTGAAGATTATCCTCCGCCTTTTCAAAATATTGCGTTCCCAAAGTAATATATCTTCATGGATAAATGAAATCCTATGCCAGAAGCCAGCGTGTTCATGAAATCATGAATTGCATTTTTGTGGCAAGCACGACTCTGCGTGGGTGTACTCTGTCGCAAGTCGCAACTATTGACTTTGATGATAATAGCAATTATGATGATGAGGGAGGATGACATTTCTGTACGATGGTTCTCCTCCACCTTGCATTGTAAATAGATATGCATCATCCAAAAATGCAAATACAAAAATTTTCCGTTTCATCCATTGTTTACTAACTTGAAAGTACTGCAAGTTTACGTGACTCAGTACGTACAAATTATGCTTTCCCAAAAAGTATACTCATTATTATGATTATCATGTGATGTGACGTGTGCAGACTGTAGACGCAGACAAACAAGAGATACTAAACATTAATTATAATTAATATTTACAGGGGTTATTTATACTTCGAGTGGAGGAGGAAGATGCTCAGCGGACAAACATGAGTTGAGTGGGTGGGAATTGGTGGAGGATCATATAATGGCCATTGGCCATGTAGTAAATTAGTTGCACAACTGTTACACAAACTTTAGGGATGATATTTTAAAAGTTATAAATTTTTCCTACTTGTGAGCAAATACATTAAGTTCTTTTCTGTAGAAGACTTTTTTTTGTCTTCACTTACCCAACCAAATAAATTACAAATTGTCTCCTTATTTGTCCCTATTTTCTTCACTCCATTCTTGGACCGACAGACGACAACCTATAAAACGAGCATAACAACGTCTCTCGTGAAGAAAGCGGTCAACGATTATAATTCTAAAGCAAAAAAATCTGATTTATTATCCTCATGCAAATCCTGGTTTAATGAACTTGTTAAATGATAGTAATTGGCAAAGGTGATGGCGGCGGCATTGCTGCTGCTGTGGGGTCGGTTAATCTGCATCTATCTTTCTCTGATCGGAAAATATGGTTACTTAAATCGACTAAAACTCTGCAAAATAAAAAATTAAATCGCCTGCTTTTCATCTTTATTTTTCTTTTCATTCAGTGCATCTATTAAAAAGACTTGACTGACTGACTTGAATAATAAACGTGATGGCTGATGATCTGATCCTCTTGCTTTAGATGATTTCTTTTTAGCTTGCCGAATGAGAGAATCTTAAGTAAATGCGTAGTCGTAATATTTTATATTGTTTTATTGTAACAAAATACGTGTTCACTAGACCATCCATTGTTTTTTTTTCTTTCATACAAGTCATCATCTCATCTCTACTCCCTTATGTCAGTGTCAGTGTATGCCATGCATAGTAGATAAGTTGATCGCTCGATGTACACTATTCCCATTGCCATTCAGTGCAACAGCATTTTATTCCGTGTTAATAATCCACTTAACAGGTCGTTTCCATTTAATAAAAAAATAAATAAGTACATCCACTGCACATTTTAATTTTGCATTTTTGTCCACTTCATCTTCTTCATCTCTATTTTATTTTTTTCACATTGATGATTGGATAACACTGATAGCCATCCTTGGTTCGATTATTATGATGGTATGATGTGTTGTGGGCAACAATAGTCAATTGTTGGAGAGTGTTGTTGATGAGGACGATGATGACCATGCCATTGTTTCCAATATTGCAGTAATACGACATGATATACATAAAAATCTTTAGAAGAAAATGAGAATATTTGCACGGCTTATTTTGCATATTATCACTTTTGATCATCTATTTTTTTCTTGAGGTGTCGTTCGTGGTGTCACTGGTCAGTACTCACAGTAGATATACAAGTCGTTGTTGGAGAATTATAGGTAATTTAACAGATTTCAATTCAATTGTTTCAATGCTAAATTTTTAAAAACAATTTTTTGTAGGATGATTTGATTCGATCTTCTGATAGGATATCAAATTACACTTTTTTATTGACAATGAACGACACATCTCTCTCTGGCCTGGCTTGTGTGACTGTGACACATGCAACGCACACTTGGAGAAAAAATGATTCCACATTTTTATGAGATTATATATTATATATTTTTTGCGTGATAACGATTTTTAGTGCATTCCATCACCATCATCACCAGTAACAACGACAACGTAACCTTTGTTAACCATGAAAATGGTTGTTTCTTAGAGCTCTGTTGTTGTGGATATTGTTAAAAGCTAAAAAGTTAATTCATATTGGCTTAGTGTAGGTTGAAAAATAATAAATGGCATCGGTTACGTAAATGAAGAATGAATGCAATATCAAATTTCATGTTTTGCCTTCGGCTTTTCATCTTGAGTAAATTAATTTAACTGGTGATGCGTTTAGTAAGTGATTTTTTTACTTGATCTTGGTCCACCTCCACCAAAAATTTTTGACGTGTCGTGTGGGCTTGATCATTCAGATCAGTAAAAAAGGTTAATTAATGTAAATCAAGTGTGTGGCAGCTGCGGTTGTCTTTTTAGAAGTTTTGACTTTTGTTAGACCATTGTTAATTATTTCCCGATGATGACAATAATGATTGCAAAACGATGAAACTTTGGAGTAGATAATCTTAAAGGTCATCTTGAAGAAAAAGGTGGACAAGAATCTAAAAAAATGTAATATTGGATAGAATTCTAGTGCATTTGCGCTAAATATTTGGTTTCTTGAAGTGTACATGAATTCGTGATGTTTACTGGATTCTTGTAGTTTTTTTACGTGTGTTCATTTTTCATGTAACCATTGTCAATTTTTAATTGTCACTTTGTTGGTTTTAATTAATGGTACATGCACAAAATTAATTGTTAATTAGGATCACTAAATATTATAAGTCTACTAGATAAATGTAGGACGCCAAAATGATTTATGATGAGTTAGAGATGGCTATAGCTATCTGAAATATTTGATTCTCAACGAGATGTAAATTTTAATCGCTGTTCATTAGTTCACAAAGTGCAACATCTCTAGAGTAAGTCAATGCCCAAAAAAGTATAGTTTAATTGGCATTTTATCTGGTTGTTAATTTAAAGGGGGTACACTCTCACTGCTAGATGTAGTGTGTGTAATTTTTGCAATAATAAAGCAAATAATTGGGTGATGCATCTCTGTCCCTGTCACTTGATCGTGTCATTCTGTCAGTGTCCGTAGCACTATGTCATTTTTTCAATGACCCATTCGAAGCTCGTAAACAAAGCCATTTGTTTTAATTAAGTTAATTTTTCCATTCTTCTTCTTCAGAAGTCATGAAATGAAGTACTGCTGATATTGATGATGGTGTTACCCAGAAGCCATTGTAGTAATAATGATTGTTACCATTTTATGATTATTGTTGGCAAGAACGGTAGTTATTGCGGTGGTGTGGCAGTGACAATAATTATCAAAAAGGTCTTCCACTTTACCATTTCCAACAGCCTTTTTTAGAACTGGACCTGCAACAACGTGTCATGCAATGCTAAGTAGTCAATATAAAATGGCCATTGACCAGTTGTCAATCAAACTGAAAAACACAGTAGCAAAAAATGGAGTTTCTATATTTTTCCTGGGGCGAACTTGCATCTATTCCAGTTTTCAAAATCCTAATAAGGCCATTCGCTTTAAGCACCCTACCTACAAATAATACAAAATACAAGTAGATAAAATACAAGATTTTACGCTTATTTTCACACTTCATAAAAATATACATATGTGTATTTATTACACATTTTAAATGGATCAGTTTCATTTTGCTTGCATCTTCTCTTTAAAAAGCAGTTGTATTTTATTTCGTCACCTGTCACGACACGAACGAAGACGATGTCAAATCACAAAGCGCACAGTAGCAGGAAAAAAAGCAATCGTATTGGCATCACCAGCAGAATAAGAACATAATATTAAGTTTTGGTTGGCTGATCGTTTTAGGAATCGTAAAAAAAATCTGTTTAATTTAATGAGATGCAAAGATGGTAAAGATAGATAAATAAAATCCTTAATAAGCCGCCTGACTACCACTTTTATTCCCTTGTCGATGTCAATTGATCTGCTGGTTTACAAAATTTTAAACTGTTGTTGCTCTTGCTGCTGATGCACTACTTATTATTGATATCACACTACTACATCATCATCATTTTTCTCCCATAAACAGCACCTGCTTGAATTAATTTAGTTTAAAATTAAAATGTATAGTGACACCACATACTACTTACATTTACATTAGTATTCTCAACCTTAGATATCTTTCATAATATATAAGTTTACACATCAAAAGTAAATTTTCATTTTGGCAGAACAACATTTTATTATTCATCCTTCAGAATTTCAAACTTTTTGAGACCTGTCATCACCAAAATAAATGGGATCCATTTGAAATCGTTTAATTTACGACTAATAAGGATCGATCGACTCTCCACAATATAAACTAGTTGGATTTTCACAGAAAATTTAATTTATAAAAATGAGAGACAAGTGTTCATTCGGACATGATTCCAAATTTATTGTACTTACTGACGCTGATTGTGAGTCACTTTGTCACATCATCACATCGTCATCAAAAGCAACAATAATATTCTTGGAATTATTTTCCTTTCCTGACAAAAAGAAAATTGCAATTGGCTTCTTACCAACTGTGGACATGGACGTTAGACCAGGACATGGCGTAGTCATAATCATAATAATCCTTGTATATATATTATTCACTATTTTATCATCTTTACTCATCTCATTTCACTCCATTAACTTTAAACGATTTTCTCTGCTGCTCTACTTGCCTGAACACCTATAAATCCATGTTTTATTATGCCAATTTAACCTACCCATCCATCCACCCCAATAAACAAAATATCAAATTAGAGCTTTCAAACGTATCTATTAACCCTTTTTTCTCGCGTTGGAATATATATATGCGCAGATCCAAATGCATCGTATATTCCACTAAAATATATTAGAAACATCAATAAAAAACATTGAAAATCGGACTCAATCATCAAAAGCCGACATTGCGATGATATGGCATCAGCATGGCATTTCGTGATGATCACTATGTTCACTCAATCTGCTCATTCAAAACCAAATAATATATTTACATGTTTTTAAAAAGGTTCCAATTTCCAATCTCATCTAACCACATCCGAAATGAGTAGGCGAACAAAAAATGCTGTTTTGCATATTTTTTTTTCTTCAAGAAAACCAAAATGTTTGCATCTGGCCCTGGTCTGGTTTCCACTTCCATTCCAAAGATTCTGCTTATTTATATATTTCTTTATTTTGAAAATCAAGATTCGGTTCAGTCAGGTCGGTCGATTTTTTTTGTTTCTTAAAAAATGACTTGACTTGAGCAACCAAGTTAACAGAAAATATAGAGTTCCCACTAGAGTCATAACAGTATAATAATATTATAAATGTATGCAACATTTTACGTAACATTTTTTTATTATGAAAGGCTTGTTTGCTGGTGCGAAATGAACATGATCATCAATGATGATCATCGTCGTCATCATCGTCATAGTTATGATCACTGAAACAGTCAAAGTGTATGTGTTTTGCACTATGGCACTGTACATTGGCCGATTGGTTTGCTAGTTTCAAAACTCCAATGTCGACTGAGGAGGAGAGGAGAAAAAAAAACTGAAGACGACAAAGTAAGAAGCGAAGGAGCAGAGTGAAACGAGAGGTTGATGAACTGGCTCATTGAACAGAATGCGAAATGGGATGGATGATGATGACGATGATGGCATGGCATCGTGGTGGTGGCGGTGGTACTATGGCATGGTATCCAATGCTAGAATTTACTTACTGACTAAAATACAATGTGTGTGCAAAAGGAAAGTAATGCGAAGAAGTCCTCCAGAAATGGAATGATTTTTTATTTCTATCTGTTTGCGTGTGTTTTTGGTCCAACTGAACCGACGTCTTCGTAGACTTGGAGTGTAAAATGCCATGAACAGGAGAGGAGGAACAATGAAACAGTAGAAAAAAAGAGTTTTGTTGAAGATGTTGGATTTAATACACAGACAGAAAACGATGATGAAGAAGAAGAATAGTAATGTTGATTGTTATTGCTACAGTGAAGCAAGCAGTAAAGCTATTGCTCTGCTACTATTTTTTTTCTATGCTGTGTTTCATAAGTTGCCGATGATGCTTCTACTACTGCGACGATGCTACTGTTTGAAAAAGCTTACTACTTCCATTATTACTATTGCCATTATGGTTATGGATTATAGCTTTTTTACATGTCTTGATTGTTGATTACATTTTTTTTCTTTTTTAGAGAGAAGAAAATAAGATCTTTTTGTGTTTGTTGCACAAGGAGTCAGTACGAAGTTACAGTTGAGCATTGAGCATGATAGCTTTGCACGGATCCATTTCTAGTTTCCATTCAGAAGCAAAAAGAACTTTTGAATTGTTTCTGTGAGAAATTTCACCCTTTTTCCACTGCAAAGTATTCTCTTGTCTTGTAAGACATTCAAATGTCATGTATTGAAAAAAAAATCGTTTCTCTCTTTATTTTCATCTCTCTTGTCCATATTTAAGGAAGCTTCCTAAATTTTCATTCAGAATTTTAAGCAGACAGTGTTAAACTTATTGACATAAGAAACAGTGAAAACTTCAGTATAGGGCATTCAATTGTTTCCTTTGCATTAAACTTGCGACCTCGTTTTCTGTCTAAGCAGTCTCAACTAACCCCATGCCATCTCTCCAAGCATGCGTCATAGTCATAAACACACTTGCTTCAAGGCTAGATAACTTTTTTTTGCACCATGTACGCATTTTATATTCAAAATAGCAGCCCAAGGGTCAAATAGTCAAATAGATAATAATAATGCATTCGATTGGAGTTTAAGATGATGCCGTGTTTTGTTTCATGGGATATCGATATGCTGAGTTGATAGGATGATAATACGGTGTAGAAAAAAAATCGTGAGATGTTAATTGAACGGTGGTGATAGTGCTGACGTTTTACAATGGCCACTTCGTGATTTCA
>JAQFZH010005060.1:0-11070 GCA_034695485.1 Entomobrya nivalis
GGAAGATATGCTTAAATCATTGGGCGAAATTGGCAACGATCTTGAAGCAATTGCAAAGGTACGTTTACTTTATTACATGATATATGGATATAAGGTATTTGAAGTCATAGGTTTTAGTCCAGGTTTGTATTTCAATTTGGAAATATTAGTAAAGAAAGTTGAAAAAAGTAAAATGCAAATAAAAATATTTGTCTTCAAACATCCATAGCTTGTAATGGAGAAGTAGGGCTACTAATGGCACGGAAAAAAGTGTATCTTTGTATTGTAAGTGGAACATGTTTACACTCGTTTATGTTTTTGAAGTTCCAAGTCTCGTTCATGTAGCCATCCCATAAATTTACCCAAAAAACTTTGCAATTCCTAAGGAGTCTAAATTTAAAGTTAGTTACCCAAAACTCATATAACTAGTAGTGTCAAAGTTTAAATATATTTCAATACAATTGGCCCTTAGGAGCGGTCTAATAAAAGTAAGTTAATTTATTGTTAAGCGTAAACATAAATCTGCAGCTGCATGACATCGTGATGACAAAGAAAGCAACGAGACGAAAGTTATTTTTATTGAAACATATTTTTTGTTATCGCTATAATTACATTTTCGATTCGAAATTTTGTACCCATGTTTAGCTTGTGATGTGCTTACACATTAACCAACAACAATATATTGTCTTATGCTTTTTTGGCAGGACGATTCGTAAGCATGTTTTACATAATCCATTAAAAATATAAGTATGATTAGAAAAATAGTATTAAATGAGCACTAATTCAAAATAGTTATAATACGTTGTGATCCGTTAATTCACGATCGTCTGTTATCATAATGTTTGAGCGGATTAAGTTGTTAAATATGATCATCAACGAAAATTTACCAATCCCTTAGTTCTCCAATATAACTGAATATTAAGCAGGTTTAAGATAATTGTCTATTAAATTCCGTTCACATTGCAAGCAGTCATTGTAAAACACTCAGAATAGCTTTTAATTGGTTAAACATTATTTAAATCATTAAACTTAGAACAAAGTACCTGGAAGTAAATATGGAAATGGAAATGGAGCAAAAGCTAGTGAATGTTTAAGGAGCTATTTTGAATCTGCGCAAATTGTAACATAAATAATTTATAAGTCTGGCGGCTATTGATTAGCGTTATTTATTTAGCTTAATTTATATATTATTAAAAATTTACCAAACTATGTAATGGTAAATGCCGTCGGATAAAGTTTTAATAATTGTGATATTTTATCCAACAAAATTGCATGATCCCTTACAAATAAACTGTTTTCTTTGCATAGGATTTGGAAGGAGTAAAAGCTGAACAGACAGCCATTGAAACTGATGCAGGAAAAGACTACGGAGAGCCCAACGTTGTACCCAAAGAAATTGATGACATGCTAAAAGACATTCCGAAAATGGTCGAAGATGCTAAGGCAATAGGAAAAGATATTGAAAAAGCACGAGCAGGACAGCAAAAAGATGTCGGTAAAGCTTTAGACCCTATCGCAGTTAAACTCCTGGATTTAGACAAACGCATTCTCGTCTTAGCTGAAAAACTCGAGAAACTAGGGAAGCAAATACTGAAAAACGGCGAAAATCTTAGGGCCAAGGAAAAATTTACACCAGAACTCAAACCGAAATTCGACAAGCAGGGTAAATTGTTGGAAGATATAGGCAGAAAATTACAAAAAATTGGCAACAATTTTGAAGTCATAAGTGACAAATTGGGCTCTATCGGGAAGAAAATCGGTGGAGACGAAGGAAACAAGCTCACCGACTATGCGGAACAGCTTCGAGATTTAAGTAATAGAGTTAAAGATAAAGGAGCAGTGGTTGAGGAGGTGGGAGTTAAAATACAAAAGTTGGAGCCAAATGAGAAAGATGCGAATACCGAAAAAGACTTGGAGGATATGGAAAAAGCACTGGGAGAAATCGGCAATGATTTGGATGATATAGCAAAGGTAAGCATGAAACGATTATACCTAAATAAACCTGTATAAACTAAAAACTTGATATGCTACTGTTGAAAATCATATTACTATATTAATCATCTAAATACAAACATGCAAATTTGTTTTTAATTCGTTTAAATAAAACTTCCCAATCAACCAGGATTTGGAAGCAATTAAGGCTGAACAGAAACCCATTGAGGATGCAGCTGGGCAGGACCACCCCGAGCCTAACGTGCTACCCAAGGAAATTGAAGACTTGCATAATGAATGTAAAAAATTATCTGACGCCGCGAAAGCGATTGGGAAAGAAATTGAAGATGTTCGAAAGGGTCCACCAAAAGAAGTCGGCAAAAAATTGGATCCTATTGGAGGAAAGCTTCTTGAGCTAGACAAGAGCATTCTCAAATTAGCGGAGAAGCTTGAGAAATTAGGACAGAAAATATTGAAAAATGGGGAGGACTTGAGGGACAAGGAAAAGTTTACTCCAGAACTTAAGACTAAATTCGACAAACAGGGCAAACATTTAGAAAACATTGGAGGTAAATTGAAGAAAATCGGTAGAAACTTTGGTGTTATTGGTGACAAAATGGCAGCGGTTGGAAACAAAGTGGGTGGAGATGAAGGGCCTAAACTGAAGGATTACGGTGGGCAGTTAAAAGACCTTGGAGACAAAGTTACGAACAAAGGTGGCTCTGTAGAAGAGTTGGGAATTAAAATTCAAAAGTTGGAACCAATTGAGAAAGATGCAGGGACGGAGAAAGACTTGGAGGATATGGAAAAGTCACTTGGTGAAATAGGAAATGACCTAGAAGCCATAGCAAAGGTATGTTGACTTGTTTACTAGTAACACAGCTGCCACATATACTGATATTAGTTGAACGTTAAGTATAAGTGGTTCTAGTGTAACATATTTGATAACCATATTTTATCATATTTGAGGAATATGTTCCCAGCTCTGATTTTGCATGCTTAAAGGGATATTTTTTTGAACGATGCATAGCTTAGATCATACTGAAAAGATCATTCAAGGTAACATGTAGTGAATGTTTAGTGGTTTGTGGTAATTGAGTTTAAATATTTCCATACAAATATTACCACGCAATTTCACAAAATAGAATTTGTTAGTTATATATTTTTTCTTAATTATACGACATAAATGTATGTGTTTCAAATATATTTCGAGCTTAGTTAGTTAGGGAACACGTTCGTATTTAGATAACAGCTAGTTATGTTATCACACTATCAAGCCGTTACGTATTTATGTCTATGTTAATAATTAACTAATTAAGACCCCAATAATCATGATCTAACATGTTCCTACTAAAGCGAATGATGGCTTCCTTTCAAATGGAAAAATCTTGATGCTTTTCCTGTATAAAAAACTGTTTAATAACGTATTGAAAAATAGAGGATGATTCGTAATTGTCTAAATTGATTGTGTTTAAGTGGATCTTTACTTTAAAAAAGTTTTTGGGATCAATGAAATATCAAGCAGCATAATTGTATCAATATAGGTTACCTTAAAGCATCTACCGTTTCAAAAAGTTGGTGATGAAAAGCTTGTAAAGATATCACAACAATATTTAATTCCTTTGTTGTTTTTGTTTGTTTCTTAAACGTTGTGTAAAGTAAAATCAATGATTTTGAAGTAAACAAGTAAAAACAATCAAACTATTCCATGTAGTGAATTTACATAATTTAAAACATAAGTTGGTTCCATTAAAAAGGTGATGTGGGTGCAAGTCACCCTGTACCGCAGACCTGGGTACATTTCAGATCCTGCAACTAAAATAAAATCAGAGTACGAAACAGTCAGCCGTAAACCCAGGTAAATTTGTGTATCAAAAATAAATTTCAAATCAAAACGATTTTGATTTCAGATTATTTTCAGACGTTGCCAATGTTCAATTTTCAATAGTACAAAACAAAATTACTATGAATACGAAATCCTCAAAACGATTAAAAAATCTGGAATCGGCAAAAGATGTACAATTGAAAATCCTTAAATATCATACCAAACTGTCTTTAGTATTCACACAGTAAAACACCAATTTCATAACACTTCCAATTCCAACAAAAACCTATATTTTCTAATCGTGATGAAATTTAATCTAATATAATTTTACCACTTTCGAAAACATATGTATAAAGTTTTCGAAAGTGGTATATTAGATTAAATTTCATCACGATTAGAAAATATAATTTTTGTTGGAATCCGGGCAATGTACTACTAAAATATGTTGCACTTAGGTTGTAGATTTAAATAATTTTTTCAGTCAAATGCTAACTTTTCCTGGAATCAATACAATAATGCATACACAGGTAGTAGCGTTTTGTATAAAACTATATCCTCAAGGGATATGTACCTTGTTTTTTGGAACGTAAGTATTTAAAAACAGGATCATCAATTCTAGTTACTATATTTTTGGTTACGCCTCTGCATGGCTAATATTTACAAACAAGCTACCGGGTTAAATTTATTTTAATATGCCAATTAATCATCATCCGTTTAATATTGATCTATACGGTTAGCGATTCTTTTCGCTTTATTGTGATTGCGTTTTCACAGTAAGAAAATGTTACATTCTTGCAAATCTAAAAATCAAACTGTTTTGCTCCAATCAAGGATTTGGAAGGAGTTAAAGCTGAACAGAAACCCATCGAAGATGAAACAGGAACTTGGCCTAATTTCCTAAATTGACTAAATTTGACCAAGTTTCGTAAATTTACCAAAGTTGGCAAAATTCCTTCGACTGACCAACTTCGACCAAATTTCGTAAATTGACCAAGGTTGACCTTATTTCGTAAATTGAATAAATTTGACCAAGTTTCGTGACTTCACTAAATTTTACCAAATTTTATGAATTGGTTAAATTTGACCAAGTTTCGTAAATTGACCAAAATTGACCTAATTTCGTAAATTGACAAAATTTGACCAAGTTTCATAAAGTGAGCAAACTTGGCCTAATTTCCTAAATTTGACCAAGTTTCGTAAATTTACCAAAGTTGCCAAAATTCTTTCGACTGACCAACTTCGACCAAATTTCGTAAATTGACCTAGGTTGACCTTATTTCGTAAATTTACTAAATTTGACCAAGTTTCGTAAATTGATCACACTTGATCTATTTTCGTAAATTTCGTAAATTGACCAAAGTTGACCTAATTTTGTAAATTGATTAAATTTGACCAAAGTTGACCTAATTTCGTAGACTGATTAAATTTGACCAAGTTTCTTAAATTGACCAAAGTTGACCAATTTGTCACTCGGCTTAAGTTGCTCAAATTTCGCCAAGTGACAAAAATTGACCATATTTCGAAAAGTTACAAATTTTGACATACGAGCCCCATGACGTAAGTTAATGTTATCGTGGCTAAAGTTGACCAATTTTCGTAACTTGAATAAATTTTACCAAATTTCGTGAATTGGTTAAATTGGACCATATTTCGTAAACTGATTAAATTTTACCATATTCTGAATATTGATTAATTTCTAACATACTTTGTCATCTGACTAAATTCGACCAAATTTTGCGAGTTTACCATAGTTAGCACAACTCCTTTAATTGATTTACTTGGACCAAATTTCGTAACTTGACTAAATTCTACCTAATTGCGTGAATTGATTAAATTTGACCATATTTCGTAAATTGCCTAAATACGACCAAATCTTGTAAATTCGATCAAATTTAACCGCATGACTAAATTTGACACAATGTCTTGATTTTAGCAAGGTTCGCCAAATTTCGTCACTTGACCACGGTTGGCCACATTTCTTTAATAGTAGTTCCATTGGCCTGAAAACTTGTTTTATAGGAACTATGGTTGAAAACTTCTCTCGTAGAATCTTTATCTTGAATAGTTGGATCAAATACTCGAACATAACGTAATATTAAACCTCATGCTTAACACAATATTAAACTTCATTGGTAACCCCAAACTAAGGCCCGTATTAGAGATATTATTCGATACCCACCAACTAACCGCTATCGAACCGCCGCTAACGCTGGCGTTTAGAACTACATACAAATCCCTGTGCCATTACGTGTATTTAACTCGTTAAATATTTTATAGCGAACCCCATCTTTAAAAGTAAAAGCTATAAGCAATGCTGAACATAAAAATTAGTTGATATTTCCGACATTAAAATGATATATTCTACAATTCCAACCTTCGTGTTTCAGTCTTATACATCATAATGTGTTTAATGTGAAAAATGATGATATGGGTGGACTATCACTAGCTATTTTAATTGCAAGGACATAAAACCGCAATGTAAGCGGTTATCACTAAATTAATGTGTCACAATAAATTAACATGCCATATTAGACTAATGGGTTGCTTTCAATAATCCGTTCGTGGCTATGTTTATATATATCATGTGAAGATAAAAAGAAATAAACGCGTATGAAAACCGCTGCTTATTTGTTACATGTCGCATATACATGAATATAAGTATGTATGAGTAAAAGTTTCAGATCTTTGGAATATAATATAATTGAGAACGGCCCAACAGGGGAACCGGTTCGTAGAAACGATACACAAATGTTCGGTTTTTGCTTCTTATCGCACTACATTTTGAGAAATAATTTGTAAAAAAATCATAATGGTTCTTCATTCCATTGTCTATTCTTTGTTTGCAGCATAAGGTGTATGGTAGAAGCTGTGAAAGTATTAAAATCCAAGGGCTTCGATGTGTTAGAATAATTGGTCTCCGAAAACGTTGTCTCATTTCTAATAGACTATTGACAACCTTGTAAAAATTTAAAATCAGGAGCTCAAAGCTATCTCAAAGCGATGGCTTTTCTACATTTTGTTGATATATGACTGAAGAATCCTCTCTGCAGAGAAGCAGTGATTTGCTAAAGTTTCATACATCTCATTTCAGAATATGGAAAAGTTGTACTTGAAAATGTGTTCTTAAAGGAATACGTATATTTTAAAACAATTGAATTGGA
Source organism: Entomobrya nivalis (assembly GCA_034695485.1). Lineage (NCBI taxonomy): Eukaryota > Metazoa > Arthropoda > Collembola > Entomobryomorpha > Entomobryidae > Entomobrya > Entomobrya nivalis. The sequence goes on from JAQFZH010005060.1 coordinate 6,898, forward strand.
AACTCGTTGAAATTTTAAAATACATAGTGGTAAACAAAAAGCTGTCCACTAATTTGCTATGTGACTATGGGTTACGAGTTCGAAAGTCCCTCTATGTTGAAAGTCTATGTTGATTTTTAAAAAATGGCACGCATGTAAGTTTCGAAAACTGAGTCACTAAAGCTGCTTGCTTTAAAAAATCAAGATTAGTAAATAAACCGTTGCTATACAATCCATGTGTAAATCAATTCGTCTATTTTTCACAGTAATACAATAAACCCAAACTCCTACGCACTATATCTGAATGACTAAAGTAAAAATAGAAATCTGCGCACGTTTTTAAGTGTCTTCAATATATTTCATTTGCCAAAGTACTCAAATTGTGGTAAACATGTTTAGACAGTTAATTTTTTACCTAACTGTACCCTAATATATCATGATAATATATAAATAAATCTTTTTATTTACACTAGGACTTGGACGCAGTAAAAGATGAGCAGAAAGCAATTGAAGCTGATGCAGGAAAGGACTATGCCGAGCCAGACGCAATACCCAAGGAAATTGAAGGTTTACAAAATGAATGTAAGAGACTAGCTGACGATGCCAAAAGTGTTGCAAAAGAAATAGAGCAGGCCCGAGAAGGTCCGAACAAAGACCTTGGTAAAGCCTTGAAGCCTATCGGTGAGAAACTTTTGGACCTCGACAAGAAAATTCTCGTGTTAGCTGAAAAACTCGAAAAACTTGGACAAAAGTTGTTGAAGAACGGAGAAGACTTAAGAGACAAGGAAAAGTTTACTTCGGAACTTAAACCGAAATTTGACAAACAGGGTAAAAAATTGGAGGATATTGGGGGCAAGCTGAAATCAATCGGGAAAAACTTTGGGACTATTGGAGACAAATTGGAGGCCATCGCCGACAAAGTGAAAGATGACGGTCCAAAACTAAAGGATTACGCAGGACAGCTGAAAGAACTAGGTGGGAAGGTAAAAGACAAAGGTGGGGCTGTCGAAGAGTTGGGATTTAAAATACAAAAGCTGGAACCCAATGTTAAAGATCCTGCCCTCGATAAAGACTTGGAAGACATGCAAAAGACCTTGGGTGAAATCGGAGATGACCTTGAAGCAATTGCCAAGGTACGTTTTTATAACGAAATGGTTAACTGTCTTTTTTACATATTCAAAAAGAAGAGGTTTCCATAAACTTGATGCTAATTTAAACATTGATGGTTTGTTTGTTTCAGGATTTGGAAGGTATCAAAGAGGAACAGAAAGGCATTGAAGCTGACGCAGGAAAAAACTACTCCGAACCAAACGTCATACCAAATAAAATTGATGATATGTTGAAAGACATTAAGAAAATGGTTGACGATGCAAAGGCAATAGGAGAAGATATCAAAAAAGCACGAGAAGGTCCAAACAAAGATGTTCCAAAAGCTCTGCGCCCCATCGCCGAGAAAATGTTAGATTTGGACAAACGCATCCTCATATTAGCAGAGAAACTAGAAAAATTAGCACAAAAGATCCTGAAAAACGGCGAAGATTTACGAGAGAAGGAAAAATTTACTCCAGAAATTAAACCTAAATTTGATAAACAGGGTAAATTTTTTGAAAATATTGGAGGTAAGTTGCAATCCATTGGGAGACATTTTGTGGTACTTGCGGATAAGATTGAGTCAGTTGCAAGTAGGCCAAGCGGTCAAGAGGGTCCTAAACAAGAGGGTAGAAGTTTTCATCAAGACGAGGGTTCCAAACTAAAAGATTATGCAAAGCAAGTTAAAGACCTTGGTGAAAAAGTTAAGGTTAAAGGCAGTTCTGTCGAAGAGTTGGGTATACAAATACAAAAGCTAGAACCCAATGTGCGAGATGCTGCCATTGATAAAGATTTGGAAGATATGCAAAAAGCATTAGATGATATTGCTCGTGATCTTGAGGGCATCTTGAAGGTAATTTACTTAACGTTAAACGAAATCAAAGTATTTGAGTTCAAAAATTACAAATATCGTTTACCTTTTTTACCAGGACTTAGATGCAATTAAAAAGGAGCAAAAAGCTGTAGAAGCTGAGGCGGGGAATCACTATAAGGAGCCAGATGCCATACCAAAGAAACTTGAAGAAATTTACAATGAGTGTAAAAAATTAGCTGAGGATGCTAAGACAGCAGGTAAAGATTTAGAAAAGGCAAGAGCTGGTCCATCAAAAACTATTGGCAAAGCTGTGTTGCCCGTTGCGGATAAGATTTTGCAGCTGGACACACGCATTCTCGCACTTGCTGAAAAAATAGAGCTTTTAGCTCAAAGAATGCTAAAGAATGGGGAGGAACTAAGGGACAAGGAACAGCTTACCCCAGAAATTAAAGCAAGATTTGATAAGCAAGGTAAAAAATTAGAAAGTATTGGCGGCAAGCTTAAAAATATTGGAACCAACTTTGGGGTCATCGGAGACAAATTGGAATCGGTAGGGAATAGATTAGAGGGTGACGACGGAGGTAAATTGAAAGACTATGGAGGCAAGTTGAGGAATTTAGGGGACAAAGTTCATGAAAAAGGAGGTTCTATCGAAGACTTGGGAATTGAACTTCAAAAGTTGGAACCCAATGTACGTGATACAATGACAGATAAGGAACTAGAAGATATGCAGAAGTTGTTAAATGATATTGGCCTTGTTCTTGAAGATATAATTAAGGTACGGTTTCTTGATTAAATAATATAATTAAATGCAATACCACCTAATTAATTAATAATGTCTTCTAATAATTTTCTTTGAATTGTAGGATTTGCAAGATATCAAAGCCACGCAGTTACAAGTAGAAACTGACTCAGGACCGGATTACCCCGAACCAGATCATATACCCAAATTCATTGAAGAATTAATAGAAACCTGCAAGAAATTGGCTGAAGCATGTAAAGCTGCAGGAAAAGAATTGGATAATGTAAAAGCCGGCCAGTCCAAAGACGTTGGAGAAGCCTTGCAACCAATTGGGGAAACAATAATGCGCTTAGCAGGTCGACTAGTTAACGTTGCAGAAAATTTGGAAAATTTCGGGCAAAAGTTGCTCAAAAATGCAGAGCATCTACAAAGTGAAAAGAAATTTCCACCAGAACTTAAAGCAAAAACGGATACTCAGGGTAGAAAGCTTGAAGATATTGGAGGGAAGTTAAAAACTATTGCGAAAAATGTTTGCCTTGTTGGAAATAAATTTGTGAGTATTGGCGGAAGGGTGGAAGGGGAGGATGGGAATAAGCTGAAGGAAATGGGAACTCAGTTTAAAGAAATATGCGAGCAAATTAAAAAGAGAGGAGAGGCTGTTACACAAGAGGGAATAAAATTGCAGAGACTTGAGCCAATGGAATACAACAATTTTAAAGACAATGCAGAAGCCATTGCAGAGCTATTGAAGGCGGTTCAAGCGATTTTAGATTTTCTTGCTGAAATGCAAAAGGTGCGTATAATTAAACCCTTGGAACTTTTAAAAGAAATATTCTTCCATTGTTATCATTCCATAATTTACCATGAAGCGTGACAAATATACAGTAAACTGTGAAGTTACAACCACACTGTATAACGTGAGGGGTCTTCAGAAAGTAGTCCATTAATTTAAACAGAAAACTTCAAATTGAGGAGTCTTCAGAAAGTTGTCCGCTAATTTAAGCAGAAAACTACAAACCGTTGATCAAAGTTTATGAAGTTTTCTGTTTAAATTAGCAGATAACTTTTATAAGACCCCTCACGTTATACAGTGTGGTTTCAACGCCGATTTCTTAAATACGGCGGTAAATTTTTAAAAAAATCTTCGAACGCTACTGTGCTTATTGTTAGTTTGTCTTACTGTTTATTTTAGAAGCCCTAAAAATTTGAATATTTTACTAATATTTTTTTTAAATAATTTTCTTCAGGACATCCAAGAACTAAAGGCTTTACAGGATAAACAAGAATCCGAACCAAACTACACTTGCCCCGACAAGGGAAAAATCCCCAAAAAATTGGAAAGCATTTCAAAAAATTGTACAGATTTAATAAACTCCACAACTGAAATATCCAAAGAAATACAAGCTTTGCAAAGCAATCCCCCCAGAGATATATGCCGACCTATGGAAGATATTGGAAATAAAATAACTGCATTAGCAGTTGAGATAAACAAACTAGGAGAACATTTATACAACACAGGGAAAATGTTATACGAGTGTGGTCAGTTCCT
>JAQFZH010005061.1:0-11064 GCA_034695485.1 Entomobrya nivalis
GATCATGAATCATGATATAACTAAGTTTATTATCATTATTCTGTTGATGAAGAACGTTTGGTGAAAGCAAATAACTAATTTTTGTACCGTATTTGCCCATGTGTCTGGGATCATGTATAATATAGTAGCTTCGATTGCCATCAAAGTATTTAGTTCAATCTACGATCGATCAATCAATATTTTATCCCAACTATAAAGTTGGTGTAAACAGTTTTATCGTTTATTTAAATATGTCTAAATCAACTTTGTATACGGTATTTGAGCATACGGTGTGTCAAGTCTCTAGCCTACAAAGCAGAAACATAATACAGTTTGATTACTGCGTGTGCTTTCTGTATTTTGCCTAACACACATAATATGCCATGAAACTGTAAAAGAGGAAAATTATTAGTTTTAATTGCATCAAATGAAACACATATATAACTCGGTACTGACAAAATGAGCAATTTTTAAGCCCCATTAACTTACAATCAAAAACTACACTAGGGCTTGCACAATATGTTATTTTAAACTTAAAATTAGATGTATTTTTAAGTTTCGATGTAACTGGGTCATACAACCTTGCAGTACATTGGTGAGAAACTAAAGCCACGAAAATGATGCTCATGTTATGTTATAGTTATTTTGGGTAGGAGGTGACTCAGAAAAAAAACCCAACATTTCTTTGAATAGTAAGCTAAAGATACCTTGAACAAAAATACTATTACGCCGAATATATGATGTCTTCATTCTATCTTCCATCTATGTATGCTTACGTTTGGTACATGTTCCATCAGACAAAGTGCCATTTTCAGTGACGGTCTCCTAGTTCACTTTTCATTACTTCAGGGAGTTGAAGTTATTTTGGTGCTACCACTAAAACTTGGCACTGGATTCCATTATCTCCCACTCTAACCGCTTCCAAAAATATTATTATTCATGCTAGTCAAGTGGCTACTACTCTATTCATTATTGCATAATTAAAGGTACGAGCTGTTGAATTAAGGACGGAGGACGGACTTTAAAAACACGGTGGACTAAAATATCATAGGACTATAGTATGAGTATTTTGTATCAAACAGCTATATTGGCAGTGGTAGTACTCCATGTCATCTCATCACGACGAGTTGTGCTGCTAATGTAGCTCCATTACTGGATAAAAATCTCATGAGAAGGGTACAAAAACTTGAGCCCGTTCGTAATGCAGCTGTAATAAGAGTACCACACACCTTATGACACTCAAATGCTGGGACAGATAATAATGAGGTTTTTTATATAGAGTTGCACGTACATGAAAACTGGGTTTTTTCTAAAGGGAATTCATATGTTCATATAATTGAGATAGAATTTTTTCGCCATCAGAGATCCAATATGAAGGTTGCTACATCATGTACCCAAAAACGAAAGAAAAAATAGTTGTTCCAAGGTGTCCAGAATCAGACAATGATAATGATAATATAGATGGCAGCAAGATTCTGTATGCATTACCTATTACCCTAACGGCTAGTACCATGTCTAAAAAACTCATGCGGTAGTAGTAGTGGCTTAACATGTTTTAGGAAAAAAAGGAGAAATTATAGCACCAATACAAAAAGTAGTCCGTTGCAGGTATATAGCTAAGAACCCTTAAGAAGAAGACACTCAAGGACTTTCCCTGGAGAAAGGGATCTGACTGGAGGGGTAGCGCAACTCTTCAGAATTTTACCATGCTTGTTTGTGAAACTGATACGAAAACAATACAGGAATGGTGTAATAGGTGTTGTCACTGCATCACTGCATTCCTCTGTAATGTTTTCATGAAACAGACCGGGCACGGCATTGGACCAAAAAGGGAAATGCTTTTAAACGTAAGAGTCCGGAAAGCACGAAATACATGTACACACATCATGAGAGCGGACTCTGTACTGAATCTAAATTAGTAATTGAAGTTTGAATTCCGGAGCTTTCCTGTAAGTCTGCAAAGTAAAGTGAAGTATTTTGTAGTAAACGCAACAATTCCAGAGAAGCAAGACAGGGTGAGTTGAGATTGAGATACATTCGAACATGTTATTGTGCATTTAGATATATATTTTGATGAACAGTTCCCACAGGACATTATTGATGAATGGTTAACAAGTTAGGGCCTGATTCTGAAGGCCCAATGTATTTTATTTATTGGAAAAGTGTACTATATGTCTATATTATCGTATAACATTACCTGGGAATATGGGGGGATGAGTCTACATTAAGCATGAGCTACGCCAACAGTGTTAACTTCGTTTTTAAGAATAAGGACGAACCTACCTTACCAAATAAATGAGTTTCAGCGGGTTTTTTCTACAATTAATTTGTTATCATATTGATGGTTATACAAATAATAAAATAAATAAGCTATTAATATAAAATGTTTTGTTAGTATTATAAGATAGAGGTAGACATGAGAAGGTTAGAGCTAGCAATTTCGTCAAACATGTACAACTTGAAAATAAAGAGGTAATATTGTTTTGTTTCTGAAGCAAGTAAAATCAGTAAAAGCAAAGAGTAATGAAAATGAAACGTAATCGTCGTTTTTTTCAGCGAAAGTAAGGGTACAGCATAACACATAGTAAAAGATAACATACCTTGTAGTAAACGAAACGGTGCCATTAGGGAAAATCCGCAAGGCAACATTCACAGGGTCCAGGTTGGCTCTGAAGTCCCCGTGTTTGACATAGTAAACATCAGGAACCCAAACACGTCCCCAATGATGAAGAGCATCCAAATACTGGAGTTTCCTCTGAGGATTTTCCCTCATCGGAATCGCCTCGTGGATGTCAGGAGCATAGACTGGTGGAGTTGAAGTGGAGTTGATAATGTGATGTCTTAATCTCGTATCAAACCACATCAAATGCATCAGGAACTCAACTTCATATTTCTATTTATTGCAATAAAAAAAGAGAAAAAACACATCCAGTAAATAAATAAATAACCGCAAATGTACCTACATCATACATACATCTGTTCTTAAAACATTAAAACTCATTAACGAACGAGGAAAAAGCCGTCACAAGCGATTCACTCACAAAGTGTGAATATAACGAATGGAAATACTCAAAGGATGAACACTTTTTTGCATTTTGACTTTTATGCTTTTACCGTGCTTCTTTTTGTGGCATTTTAAAGGCTTATTACACCATAAAAAGTTGACATAAACATTTCGATTTTCATTTCATACTTCCAGTACACAAAAATGTTTGTAGTAATACCTCCCGCCCAAGTAAAGTAACAGGCGATGTTTCTCATAGTTCACAGGGAACCCTTTAAACTATTTACTGAAACGGCGATGAGAAAATGCCCACTTTTAGCCCGTTTTAAGAGGCACCACTCCACATATTAACTCCATTTTCTACTCCGCATAAGCTCAACCCTCTTCACCGCCGACAGACAGGAACGTCATGTGCTGAGATTTATTTTTGACTTTTGAAGGCGGAAGCTTTACAAGAAAACAACTTTTAAACGGGGCGACTAGAGTCATATTACGGTATTACGTTCCCACTATTAAGTTGATCGTCCTTATGCTCTTATTGTTGTTAGAATGCGTGTGTGAAAAGTTACTGTGTGTGAATGTCTAGCTACTTTATTGTATTATGTATACAGTAGATACATAAGTGTATTTATACATCACCAGAGAAAACTACAATTGGCTATGCTAGCCTCTATACTTATTGCTTATATCTTTTTAACAGGACAAGCTTAGAATTGAAGATTTTGGAGGCTTAACTTGTATCCGTTTCCTCTCCTCACTTACTAAATAGCCAGCACGAAAGCTCAACAAAGCAGCTGTACCTTTTTTCTTCATTTTCAATAGCATTTCCGTTTCATTTCTACAAGCACTATAAACAACAAGTACATGTGCAGTCCTAGTGCGGTTACACAAGCTAGTGGGTGCTTTCACTAGTACTGCCACTGACACAGATTTTCCGACGAGGAAAGATCACCAAAAAAGAAAGCAACAAAAAATTCTCGGTCCAGTACACAGGCAGGACCTCTTCCACAAAAGAAAACTACAGGCGACGACGAGAGAGACTCGAAAAGTACACAACAAAAACACAGCGTCCTTTTTTTTATTCAGCCTACACACCATGCCATGCCATCACATCAACTCAAACGGCTCCTTTTCTCCTCGTGGACCATGTTTATTGAAGCTTTCATGTAGTATAGAGCCTCATCATATAAATCCGTCAAAATATTCCGTTCCAGTGGCACAAAAAATGGCTTCCTTTCTCCCTTTTCATTTCTTCTCTTTCGCATCCATGATTCGCATTTAAAAATTCCTTTCATGCGCAGTGATTGTTTCGACAATGAGGATAAAACTGTCACACATCAAAAAATAATAATTCCCTTCTCATTCTTCTGTACAATGTGCATAATGGGTTCTCAATTTCATTCATCCTTTTTGTGCACAGAATATCAATAAAACTGAATGTATTTTTTAAAGCATGTCGAGGTCTTGCCAGATATATTTTTGGATCAAGTCCATAACCAGTTGTTCAGTTATCAATGAAAAGAGGAGAAAAATGAGAATACAGGTATTCATATGTAGATTTTTCAAATACTCCACTTCATTACAAAATATGTCATAATGTATTCAGTTCAAGTGTAGTAGCATAATAGGCAAAAAGTGTCCTTTCTCCACTTTTTTCTGTATCGAAAATTCAGTTCCAGTGGAATAAATTTGAAAGGGGAATTTTGCTTCTTCCGTTGGTTTAATGGTAATCCTAGTCTTTTGGTAATAATGATCAATGATCGTAGGTAACCTATCGCGCTTTTTTAAAAATTTGTACACAAACATGCATATACATACCATGAAAATCATGAATAGGTTTTGGTGTAAGGTTTCTATTTCTTAAGAATGATCTTTTCATTGCTGCTTTTCTAAATTGACACTTGTATTTATGAATGTAACTATTTTTCTTTTCAAAACTTGAAAATAAGTAAACTTGAGATTTAATGATAAACACTAGAAGACACATTTGTCATTATGCTTAAAATATGTAATGAAATGAATCCTTTAACACCAAAATGGAATGTATACAAACGTTTTATTCTAAAAATATGGTACCAATGTTCGAGCTCTGATCTCGGACCTGATTTTATAAAAAAAAAATCAAATATGTAATCATACGGGAAATTATTTACATGCATCAATTACAAACGATAGAAAACAAGTTATGCAAAGGGACTGGAGAAGGCAAGAATACGAACTAGAATTACATTAGGATTAAGCAATGTGCTATAGTACATAAAACAAATGAACTGACGAATATTTGATGGCGGAGTTTTGGAAAAAGTCAGAAAAAAGTGTAAATTTACCCGGAAACGAAAAAAATATACTGGCTATATACAATATAGGGACACTGAAAATATATAGCTTGGTTGAATGGAGTAGAAATAGCAAAAGTATTTATCGTCTACTTACAAATGCTATTGATTTTCAACTTCGTTTATCACATAAATTATTCGAATGCCAGTATTTTGATCGAAAAGATACATTCTTAAAATATATGGAATGCAATGTATATGCATGATAATGAAACGAAGAACACGTCACGATGAATATCACAAAATGTCACGGAATTAACGTCTGCTGCAGCAGTATTTCAAATACTGTATTGCGTTAGGGTACAATACCAGACAAATTTGTAATGACTGATGCCTGTAAACCGGAAAATAAAAGCTCTATCCATCTATCTATCGTCACTTAAATATTTACCTAAAACGAAACAATAATTTTGAATTCAATCAACACAACAGGCTTTTCTTTTAAATGTACCGACATGTCCTTGACTTTGCTTTCTTTTGTAGAACGTTATCGCTTTTTGACTTTACTCTATCACATTTACGGCTTTGTCCATCGTTTTCCGTTGTCTAAATGCAAATAGTTAATATATTGGGTGCAACTTACCAATGATGACTCGTCCGGCGACGCCAAGGTTAATAGTAATACGCTGACATTAACGAATAGTGCATCTGAAATATAAAAGATAATTTATCATTTAAATACATATTTACCTTAAAAGTTTGATTTAAGAGAATATGACCGTTTTGAAAATAGTCTTTTAAATTGAATGTAGTAATGGTGAATGAAGATTTTGTATGCTACGTTAAAGATTTATCTTTCTGCCTTCGTTTGAGATAAAGTACCAGCACCAGCTTAAGGTAGCTTAATTGCTGACTATATATTTCTTCAGGACTTGTTTAGAATAATATCGTAAAGCACAAACAAATAGTTCTGAATTCTGACAGTTCATTATGTGTACTAATAATAGCACCTAATTGGGGAACAAACCTTGGCCCACTGATTAGAACACATACTAATTTGTAATTAGACCATTTTAGTATTGCTTACAATCGATTTATACGATATTTTTCGATCGATAGGAAACCTATATAAATTTTGCTACACAGAATTTTTTGCTGTCTAATAGTAAATGCTGGGCTATATATTTATAACAGAACTATGCAATGGGTTTGAAAATATTATTGTGTGTTATATGGCTCTGTTAATCATCATCAATCCTTGTCAAGAGAACAAATGAACGGAAAATCTGGGGTTGGTGTGGGTTTTCAAAAAATGTGAAAAGAATGTATATTCTTCCTTGCCATTAACTTGTCCATTGTCAGACAGAGGCATATTCTATTCATATTCTATTCCACTATCGATCATGTAGAAATTGCAATGCCCTTTGAAATAAATCTTTTTACGCTTACCAAATGACCAGGTGCCAGGTTTTATGTTCTGCTGCGTTTTACAGACTAATCCAAAAACATACCAGAGACAATGCAATGCATACCTATCGAATGTTTCAAATAACGTCTCTTGTTTTCTGATGCCGGTACTGCACTGTACTGCACACTCAGGTGAACCAATAGTGTCACTGTCACCATAATGCTAACAAAGTTAAAATTAATGAAACCCTTACTAATTAATAGCAGTTGAGTAATCATCATCATATTAAGTATTGCGGAGTATTCTGTACTCTGTACTTACTCCACCATGTTTTATTTGTTGTACAGCGTTTTCATTTCATCGCTCCATTTTGTTCGTTTATTTTTCCTTTGTTTGCGCTTTTCGTTACATTTGTGTATTCTATTATAATCATACAGGCACGCATCATATGACTGCTTCACATTCCTTTCAAACTGAGTACAGTACAGCATGTAATTTCGGGTGATACGGTAAACGATGATGACAATAGTTTCCAGTCATTTCATTGTTTTTTTCAGCAGTTCTCTACGACTTTATAAGGCGGACTAACGTCCATGCAGCTGTGCACATAATATGCTCTTCCAGGAAATTGTGTGAAATAACCTCATTTACTTCCTCATCTCCACCAACATCAAAACAAAATGAGTTGCTTTATGTAATATGAATAAACTCTTTTCAAGGAGTAACGTCCCGGGATTTCGCCATCATCGCATCGCCATACCTTCCTAAGTATACCTGAAAATTCAGCGGGACATTATACGGTATGCGCAGGTAGTTTTATGTTTGTGATGTATTCATGAAGTTTTTTCAATTTCAACTTGTATTTATTTATTAGACAGGGGAAATCATTGAGTTCATTACTGCTTTCTTCTTTTTACCCAGTCTGCTATCACTTTCTGCTGCTGAAGACACTTTTAAAGTATAGCCTGACCTTGCGGAAGCGTTTCTAATGTTTTCCTTTTTCTCGTGATTTTAGTATGCGCGCTTGATGGAGTAAATTACATTTAGTATGTAGGATATCATTTTGTATAACATTATTGTTAATGTACAAATGAGAAAAAGTAATAGTGTTCAGAGAATACTGAATGCTGACACTTTTTCAAATGGCATGGTATAATTACACTATTGTATTTTTCATACTGGTACACTCGTACATGTTTGTAGCGTAGGCGCAATTGTTGGAGAATGTTTGAAAATATTTCACTTTCACTTACCTAAGCTAGGAGGTAGCAGTCTTCTGTCGTACCGTTTGCTGCTCAGTAAATGATCCAAAGCGGCCTTTTCGCTCAGGTCTGAGCTTAATCTGAAGTATAAAAAATATGCACATTTTAAAAGGCTATATTATGTTGACTTGTTAAAAGTCCCAAGCTAATTATTAAAATATTTTAGGGAAAACAATGAAGAATTTTTAAAAGGAAGTACACACAACGTATTGAAAGTCAGTGTTTTGTTATAAATTAAAATCAAATCGAGATCACTCCTACATTGAATTTTTCTGCAAATCCATTGCAATATTTTTGTGAGAACTTTTCCGGGGAAATTCCGGGGAAGCAAATTACTTCACTTCATTGGTCACAGGCTAGGTGTAGCCGGGAGAAAGTCTATATGTTCATGTATCTAACTTTCTGCAGTGTCTAAATGATCCGATGTTAGAAGATTGGCATAAACATAGGGTTTATCGAATAGCTTCTGATTATATTTTGGCACTTGTTATCAAAGGTTTATTTAATATAAATTCAACGTTAGTTTGATCTATTTGGTTATTCCGGATCTGAGATTGCTTTTGAATGGAATATGAATAATAAAGCTGTATTAGCTTTCAATCAATTTATGTTACAAATTGTTTACTAAAATTAATGAAATTTTACTGCATTCTGTATAAAATACTGGAAATGTACGTTTTGTCTGATCGAAAATGAGTGAAATCAAGATGAAAGGTTTTCGGTCCAACCGTCCAACTGTGCATATATGCATATGCATGAAAGGGAAAACCATGAAAAGAAAAACACTTGTAGTGGAATCTTGGTTGTTAGAAAAATTCAGTAGGTTTATTTGTGTGTAGGTACTAATTCATTTTTTTGTTATTAATTTATTTTACACCCAACTTTTGAAAAAATACTTTTGATTACAACTTCTAATTTTCCGTAAGTTATTACACATGCTCAAATTTTGCATTATCTATTTGTAGAATAAATCATGTCATATATTTAAAAATAATTGAATACTTTATACTCATACAAGATTGTAATATTACTGTTTATTAATTTAGTTTGACTTACTCCAATGGAGGCTGGTTCAAATAGAGCGTGTATTGAGCAATCACAGGGCTCAAAATAGGTAAAAGGGAACATGAGCCAAGAAGAAAAGGCAGCAAAAGACTTAACTCCATTTCCAAGAGCTAATCAAACAACAAGATAATCATAAAATATAAAATACCTAATAAAAGTTTCTTCCAAATGCTGTAATCAAAATGACTTTCTAACGTCTGTAGTTTTTTCAAATATGTAAGACAAATGATGTGATGAGGCAAGCATTCTGATAAGCTCCAAAGAATTTAAAGAAGATAATGAAAAATATATCATAAAAGAACAAGTCCAATCAGTAGACTAATCGACTACAAACTCACTAGGGTTAACTATGCATGGAAAATAAAAACAACATAAAGTTTTCTCAAATTGATGAGATTAGCATTCAAAATCCTTGACAAAGTCAAAATCTTTTTCTTTCGAGGAACAAACTATAAAATTCCTTTGACAAAATCCATCTTTCAGATAAACACTAAAACTTACTGTCTCAACTTTTTTGAATAAAAATAAGCGATAAACGCATGTTAAAATAAAAATAAGAAAGTTTACATTTACATTTTAAGCAATAAGCTAAGACGAACCTACATCAAAAATTCTTACCTTTTATATTTTTTAATTTGATCTCGAGCCCAGACCTGCTTTAACTCATCTTTACAAAGTCATTAAGTATTCAGCCTGGGTTTTTCGTGTTTCCATTGCTAGCTAGGAAATTAAGTGTCGTTCCGTTGTTATAAAAATGATGATGAATTATTAGGGTGACAGGAGACAGAGAGAAAGAGAGAGAAAGTGGGGATAAAGCTCTCTGTTTGTTCAAGCTTATTGTCTATAGTGTAGTGTAGCTGAGCGCAGTCAGATCTTGCAACGTCGCGATCAAATTACCACGGCTTGTGTGCTCATTCATTCCTTTTTCGTTTTCCGTGTAGGTTTATCATCATCATCATCAGATCCTCACTGAATAAAGGCAGAGTAGTTGTCGACTAAATGCCGACCAAAGAGTATTTGTTGATGCTTAAGTTACACAACTTATCGACGTGATCTTATTTTGTACGACGTACTTAAGAAGCAACCAAGTCACGGACAATCCATTATGTACACAGTATCTTTTGTAATAATTTGAAATTCGTATCTGTGTACCTACGGATCATGAACTATAATGGAAAATGGAAGCATAAAAATATTATGTTTATTATACGATCTTTTCCAAATCCATTGGCTTAACATAACAAGTTTTTGAGGCGATAGCATAATGCTAGTGGAAACACGTAGCGAGTAACTTTCACTAACAATTGTACACAGAGCCGAGATCACCAGTCAATTAAAGGGAATCAACACGATGCGATAGGTTAGTCAAACTTCACGGTTAGACCGTACATCCGTTAAGACGATAGCGATAAGTACACATTGACGTTAACATGGCAAACATGATGACAAACAACAAAGGATCCTCATCATAGGTCCTGGTCCTTTAAATATAATTTATATGATGAAAACTACATAGCGATACGATAGCAAGCATTTCACATGCCCTTTGTCAATTAAGTCGATCTAGTTTGATATTCCTTTGACCAAACTTAATTGTTCGTACATTTGACTCAATTTCCCAAAACTCGGTTTCAGTTTCAAAGTTCAGTCATTAATCACATGTTATGTAGTTGTAGTTCTTTTGTAGTAAATGAGCTACATGACAGTAATTCAGATAGTTGTCCAATTCATTGCTTTTGTTTTTGTCAATTCCTTCATTTTTTGCCTGATTAGATGACACACGAACGCTTCATTTTTAGATGGTTACTTGTTATTTGGCTGACGTTTCCTTTTTCCTTTTATGAGTACTTTAATAGTTCCTTTGGACATGAGGAGGGCACATGGAGCTTCTTTATACACATTCACGTAAAGTGTACTTGGGACCCGGGACACAGCAGTTGGCTTTGAGTTGGGACTGGCAGCTGGAAACTGACGTCTCTCTAATTAGCGCTGTCGCACGCCCAACACCCCATTGTTTTTTCAATTGATTAATGACTTTCACATTTTCTCGATATATTTGACCGATTTGTG
>JAQFZH010005062.1:0-11063 GCA_034695485.1 Entomobrya nivalis
GCTCAAAACGGTTCTTCCTATCTATCTGCTTTCTATCACTCATTTTGGTTGGAAGAGAAACTGTCAAATCAACAGCTTTCACTGAGCATTTAAAATATGTAATGCAGGTTGTTTAAAGCGTGGCGACACTTCTAAACATTCTTTAGTTCGAAATATCGAAACATGATGCCATTATACCACTAATCGTTACAATTCACCTAACACCTATCACAAGATTCATTACTTTACCAAGATTTTCGATACCTTTCCATGTATAGCTGAATTGGTGCAAGTTTTTATAAATAATGTTTACTGAGCCATGATCATTATCTTAAAAGTTCCTATCGTCACCTTTAAATACTTTTTGTTAGTTAATGAAACATGTATTCAAGCATACGACTTTATTTTTTCTTCACAAAATTAAAAGTGTGTTTTGACTTTAGTACGTGTATAAGTGGTAACGGGTCCAACAAACTCTCAAAAAAATCAAAATACGTATATAAATTCTTGAAATTTTGAAACTATATGAACTGAGTATCCATTATATTATGATTCTCTTCGTCGGGGTCAAATTTTAGACATTCAGGCGCCAATCTACTCTCAACTCAAACATGTTCTCGTTTGTAGTTTGTTACAAATGCTTTATGTTCTACTATTTATCTGTTTACCTCGATTAACAGCCAGTGCAGACATTTACTCCAATAAGCTCAATCTCAGTAAATAATATGGTCACGAGTTCGTGGTGGTGATACCTTTAGAGAGAGAGAGAGAGACTGATTTGTAATACTTTTGACTATAAACTAAGAAGAAAATATTTCTATGAGACTCTCTTCTTCAGATATGATATACATGCATATATATAAATAAAGTAAATACATGCACCATGCATTTACTTTTTACTTCTTATCTTAATCATTCATAAGTTCTGATTTCTCACTTTAAAAGAGATGATAACAAAGAATTAGACAAGGAGAGAGAGACCAATACCCATTCAATTCTTATTAATCAATCATTATCAAGCAACTCTCTTACTGCCAACCTTTCTTGCAAATCACAAATTCTCTAAACCCCACAACTACCACCACCACCCCAACATCAGCATATCATCTTTTGTGGCTTTAAATATTTATGTACGATGAAAGAAAATGCATGTATTATAAAGGGAGAATCGTTTTCTCTCTGATTGTGATTTTTATTGAAATCAACCTGATTTACGATGATCTACTAACCGCCTAATCAACCCCTATTAAAATTTTAGAGAGTGTAATAAATATTGGTTTATGTTTGTTTAATAAGTTTACTTACCTCCCAACCACTAAACACCAACTGGGGAAGAGCCAACCCTGATGTTTGTCTCCGTACTTCATTCGCAAAGTCAAAACTCTCTACGACAGGGAGCTGGGCAGTGACCTCGAAATTCGTTGAGCCTTCCCTAAGGTCTCCATGAAGAATGCGTCCACCCCGTTTTCCAATCACCGAGTAAAGTTTACCTGTAATTAAAGAAAACAAAGAAAAGGTTAACTTAAATTGGGAATTGATTTTGATAAAAATATCTGTAAAAAGTGCTTAAAAGCTAATTCAAGCCTCAAGTGATCATGTAAATTCATGAGTCCTATCAGTTCGAAATGTATAATATGCATACATATATATTCTATATTGCATCTGAGAGAAATCGTGTATCTATCTACACTACATTGCCATAAACAACATTGTGCAAATTTCATTTTACCTAGCAGTTAATAAATAACGTAGATGCACCAAATGTTACTAAAAATTCCATACCTTTATTTATCACTTTGTTGGGTATAGTAAAATAAGAGTCTACGATAAATGCTGCAAATGTGTAAAACTTTTATGTGTGTACTAATATACACTAATATGTTTCTCATCTCACATAATGCTGACACTCTCCTTCATCATTATTATTACAACAAGAATACCAGTAGAGAGATTATTCACAGACATGACAAAAAGTGTTCTTGCTAAAAGGAAAACACGGACTACTGACGCCAGCAAGGTAATTTAGCCAGGCTGTCTCAGTCAGTCACAGTAAGAAAGAAAGCTGATTTGATTTCTTGCTTCCACCACTTATTACTATGTAGCTGAAAACGAATTAATGATTTTGTTGCGTTTGTCCATTTGTCTGACAGAGAGTGACAGTTCATAATATATGGGGTGAGTCGATATCGCTCAAATTATGCTGGTATCCAACTTGACAAAATAACGAAAACAATGGTCAAGGGCAAGATGAATTTATTTTGGGATAATAATATTTATATGTACCGCTTATTTGTTATTGACTTTTTAATATTTCTCTTTTGCTATTCAACTCAAAATTGGCTTAAGCTACATACTTATTTTCTATTTAAGCAACTTTGTTCTACCACTTTTTTTCTTTGTATGCTCATTACTGTGTTTACTATGTATGCCATAAAACTCAATAAATTGTAATAAGCTACCATTTTTTCTATTGAGTATAATAACACTATACGATGATGATAAATCACGACATTATAATTGTATCTGCACTGGTTATGGTTGTATTATCAGCATATCACGTGGCAATTAAAAAAAAGTTTTCTATAATTAAAACAAAACGGATGGGCTTATGAGCTATATAATATAAAAGACGAAATGAGAAAGCACATCATTTTTATATACATCTTTTACCACTAGACAGTAAATTTTCTGACAATGAAGAATAATAATAATTATACACGCTACCAACAAACCAGAAAACTATCATTAAAAAGTACACATATTTCTCATTCTCAAAACTCATTTTTGTCATCTTCCATAAAAAAAGAAGCTTTGACTCAGATATCCCCAGTCTCCAGTTGAGTCCTCATACTTTCCAGAAAAAAAATTAGATACGGGAGCACATCATCTCTTCTCGCCCTCTCTCTGATTATCTTTCTTCCCTATTTTTTCATTTCATTCAGGATATCTATTGAAAGCAGCAAACGACCGTTTTCTATTTACTGCTGTACTGACAAGCGATGAACATTAACCACAGCACTTTGCGTCTAAGTTATGTTTATGTTCTTCTGTGTGATGTGTTGTCCTGTTCTTTAAGATTTTATGTCGTTTTCATATATTATGAAGAAATGATAATGTACAGAATAGAAAGAAAAAAAGAGAGACTTTCTGGAGGAGAGACACCTGCAACAACTTGGATCCTCTTAAAGAAATCTTACTCGCATCTCATGAGGGGTTACGGTTACACACACAAACAACAACTGTTTATTGTGAGTAAAGTGAGGTTTATGGAGTATCCGAAATTTTCTTGTTTATGGATTCATGCTGTTTTCTAAAAGTCCATTTAAGGTTGAGCGAGGGACTAAAGTGAATAGATGTGGATTTATTTTTCAGCTATTTCAGTATATTCACTTTAAGCCTAACTTTTTTTTTATAAAACCGCAGCAGAGCTCAGAACTGCTTCTTCCTTGTTCCTTTTTCTTGTCTTGAGCGTAACACAGTGGGACAAAGAAATCATAATAAAAGCTATTTATAAGCTATAAGGGCTCTTTCAACAGACATTACATACACATGTTCCCTTCATCAAGTTTGCTTGAAGCAAGTTTTTTTACTACTACTTATACTTCCTAGATAAAATTAAGATAGAAGGAGACAAACGAACTACTAAATACAAGGATAAGGAAACACAACACCACCAACCACCATCAGCAGAAAAAAACGAGGTAAATTTACGATTATAGGATAATTTAATTCGAAGTACACGAGTACATTGCGTACGAAAACTAATATCTCCCATCTACGGAAAGCATCATCATCATTTTCAGGGTAGATATATAAAAGAAACCACTTTTTCCATAACCAAGATGAAATGAATACAAAAAATATATTGAAATGAGAGATGAAACTAGTAGTAAATGGCCCTATAAGGGTTAATGTAGTAAGTAAGTAGCCTAACATTGTCGCTAGATGTGAAACTACTGCTTGAAACCCAAGATTGAAATTTAGGCTCACGAAACGGAGGTTTATATTCTCCGATTTTTTTTAAAGATATGTAGTATTGATAAAAAATGAATTATGTTACAATTTTTAACCCGATTGGTCTTGCCTAAGTCTGATATACTCCTGTGATCTTCATTTTAAGCTAAACAACCAACAACCCCTATGAGTTTTATAATTACAGAACTGAAATTGCAATGTGACAGACTGCAAGATTCATCCTAAAATGTGGCGGTTATAAATACGCGCGTTACTCCAAAAAATACATACCCTTTTACCTTCGTTGTATACATACATCAGCATAAAATGAGGTAAATAATGATAATAATAAACGTTTAGATATACTTTTTTATCTCTTTTCTTTATTCTACTGAACTACTGCATCAAACGCAATCATTGAGCTGCAGCTACTATCATATTAACAACATCCTCATGATGATCCTTTCTGGCTCCCAAATTACGCTTCAGTTATTTTTTATTCTTGCAACAAAAAAGAGCCTTAAGGGACATGCAAGTACGTGCGATGGATGACGACTATAAACATCCTCGCTTTTTGACAAGCAAACAACAAGCATCAAGCAAGCGAGGGAGAGGAAAGAGAGAGAGAGAGATGTGCCTCTGGGAAACACAAGCGTGATTTTTTTTCATTTACACATTAACACTCCCTTTCTACCGAGAGCACAAAACATTTTCCACTTCATCTTCTTATACAGTTTGCTGGAGAAGACGCAATCTCAGCACACCTCTCTCTGGCTTGGTTTACTGAATAAGAAATCATAGCTATCACGACGATAGATGACGACGAACATCCAAGCTTAACTGATTCCTAATTCCATTTCACAAACAAGTTACAAATATCAAGATAAATGTGCAATGCAGTAATTAGAAGCAAATTTCAAAGTTATCGAACAGGGTTTAAGAAAATTGAAAATACTGGTCACTTTAAATACAAAAGAATACTCGTTACTATCAACTTTAACACCCCGAGGAGAGTAAAATGGATTATTGAAAATGATTTGGAAAGCCCAACAATAAAATTTGCATTTGAATTTCGAAAACCAGAATATTGTTTTTGAAACTATTTTGGGAATTCCTCACATTTTCTTTAATTTACAATTACTTCTTGAAAAAAAGATTAGTTTATTGATTTGGTTCGAGAGTTGTGAGAGCATAAAGCGAAGGTAGAAAAAAAACTGCTACGTAATCTATGATTGCAAACGTATCAAGTTAAACAATTTATTCATTAGAATGACCCCTGCTGGATGTAACTTTTTTCAATGACATATTAACAATCATGTAGGCATATTCTTTTATAAAGCATGAAACGAATTAAAAACAAAAAGTCTGCAGGCATCTGTTAAATACATTATGTATGTTTGTATGTATACTAGTTTTTATCTCACATCCTTGAATACGGAAGAAATTCGAGATGAGAAATGATTTTCTTATGATGTGATTTTAGTGTGACGATATTTTAGCTATTTGGTACGCAGTAAAATACAAACTATAAGTGAGCGTGAATGATGATGAATGCATCACTTTTTAAGCCCGTCTCACAAAACGGGAAATACGGGAACAAAATTAGGCTGAAATGACTCTTAGATCTACAAACACATAAGATAGCTTGGTTTTTTACACGGTTGTAGTTGTGACTTGAGTTAAGATGTGATTAGTCAATAAATTTAGTAAGCAAGTTGTGAGTACGATGACGAAGTGGCAATAATAATAGCCATGAGGTAAACCGGTGAAGCAACCGGAATACTCTCTGGTGCTTCTGCTGCCCCGTTTCATATTAACAACCAACAAAACACAATAATAAGCCTTCACAATATTCTATATAGTTTTCGTTATAGCCATTTTTCTCTTTCAAGCTACAAGAAAATAATGTAAAACCAATTGGCAACAGGTGGGAAGGAGGAGTACGCTGACGTGAGTTGAGTTGAGCTAAAGATTAACCTTATCTTTGAAATAGCTATTATAAATCTCTGGTTCTCCATCAGAAAAAATAAAAGAGCTACTGTGTTACGACGAGCGAAGAACAACAGTTGAGAGACTTGACTCGACTTGAGAGAGAAACCTGACAATGAGTATTATAATTTTGTTGAGTTGAGTACTACGAAGAAGAAAGGGGAGAAGAGAGAAAAAAGCACAGTAGCATCAAAAAGGTTCACCACAATACAATCAGTCAGGTTCCTATAAAACAACAAGCGAGAGAGGTGCTCCAACGACATAACCAACAAACAACCACTTTTGCTACTGTATTTATTTATTACGCCTTGTAAAGTAAAATAAACTCTTATAAAAACAAGAAAGTAATAATAATCATCATCAGTGCATTTAACTTCAGGCCAAAATCTACAAAAAATGTAGTGCAACACTTGCATATGAATAGTTACTCAACCTAATATTAATTTATATGCGCAGTAGCATTAGTAATATTCACAAAGTAGGTGGAGGTGGAACTCAAATTGGTGGGATTACATTTTTAATGGGAATGGGCACAGGTGGAAAGCTAGAAAATCTTCCAGAGGGGCGAGGTAATACGCAACAAAGAGGAATTATTTTTAAAAAAATCATGCACATGCTTAACAAATGATTCTCAATCTCAGTGAAGACTCTAACAAAAAAATAATCACGCGCTTTAGGCTTCATATTTTTTTTCAAATCAAACCAATAATACACAGTATTCGCGAATAAATGAATACATAATGAAAATATTAATGTACCACCTTAAGTTGACCACATACAATAAAATTAATCTCTTAGCTTAGTTGCATATATATTGTATAGTATATCATAGTTATTATTCATAATCAAAAGTTGATTTACACATCTTAGAAGTTCTAATCTTTTAATGCCCACTTAACAATAAAAACACGAATGCTAAAATACTGGTAACTAGTTTACTACAACAGCTTAAACCTATACATAAAATATTGGTATATACACCTCACATGCAATGCACAATATTTTCATGCCTCCTCATCAAATACATACAAGAAATCAAACGCACTTTTTCTTTCGTTTAGCATTCTCTAGAGAGTAGAGATTAAATACGAATGGTACATAACCGTGAACATCACCATCAGCGCTCAGCAGTAGTAGCTTCAGAGCTCTTGACGATAGTATCTAAATTATACAGAAATATCATCATGTATCATCGTCATCAACTTGCACCCAAAGAAACAACTCCCTCGCTCATTCATTCATTCAGTCATCCATTCACCATTCCATCCATTCATTCATTGAGAAAATGCAAAACGTACCCACTACCTACCCAAGCCAGGTATGCGTATGGGATATCATACTGACTGTGACTCGTTCATTGAAGACGAATATCAAAGTACTACGACTACAGGTTCTTCTTGAACCCTTTTTTCTTTTAACAGCTTCATTGTCAATCATCCAAAAATCTTTGATATCGTATTCTGTGTGCTATGTATGATATTGATAATCATAACAAGATACTACTTCTCTTCTTCTACTTCTGTCATTAGCAGTTAAATACTTGGCATTTTGGCATAGTCAATAGTAAATCGTAAGCAGCATTTCGGAGTCTCAGGTAATGTCAATAAGGAATGAGGTGCGAGTATATATACATGACTTTGTATGGATGACGAGCAAAAAAATAATATTGAGGCTTTTGTTGTAATTGTAAGTTGTTGGCGTATGCAGAGATGCTACGTGCAATTTGATAATTTTGATTCTAGAAGAATTATACAAACTCTACTCTCTAATTTATGCACTGGTGATGATGGTGATAAAGTTCTATAAAATCTATTGCGGCATAATTTACTGCACGCAATTATACCGCTGCGGCGGAAGAGAGGTGAGAAATGTAGTCATTGAAGCACCCGATCCCCCAATAAACTTTTGACTTGACAAGATTTACTCAAGATGAATGACTTTAAAGGGTCATGCAATGGCACATGCGTGTAATAATTATTGTAAAGTTTTCAATATTCTATCAAATCTATGAATGCAACTTTTTTGTTTTGTATTATCAAACTGAAGTGATCTAGGGTTTTTATGAATATTAATCCAATAATTATCTGCAGAGGTGTGTAGGGTTGAAGGAGGGGGAAGTGTGCAGCCAATACAATACAAAAACCATTACAAAGTACAAGTATTTTAATAGCCAAATCTGACTATTACCGGTTTCCGATATGATAGGAGAGGACAAAGTACAATTTATTTGTTTTAATATCTACTATATCCTTCATTTTACTTTTAGCAATGTTAACAACTGACTGCAAAGGGCAAATCAAAGTTAAATTACAAATTTTAGCATGGAAATATAAGAAAATAAAAACGTGAGTGCCCAAGCACTCGTTCTAGTGTTAATAATCGTTTTATTTTTTCCTGAGAAGACCAAAAATTCTCAGAAAACCCCAATCAAACCCTTAAGTCCCACATCACGTCTCACAGATGCATCAAAATGTCATGGCCTAGATACATCCAAAAATCCAGGTTTTCACTCTCACCATCATCATTGCTCCTATTTTCAAAAAACGTAACATCTGGAGTTGCATAGATAAAATTATGATGATGACCATATTTTGCTTTAGTTTTTTCTACATATGTATGCATTCAACTTGAGTTGAACTACTAGCAGAAGAGTGAATCATGAATATGACACATAATAACTCACTGATTGTGAAAAGTTAAAACACTTTTTAAGCTCTCTGCTCAAGTAAAGGGATGATAATATAAGAGGCACTATGTTTTTGGGATATTAGGATGATATTCTGGCCTGCCTGGCCAGGCCAAAGAATCTAAAAGAAGTTTCTGATTTGAACGCAGCAGGTTGCAAGCTTCTAGTTAGGTTGTTGTGAAGCACATATGCACAGCAGAAGAAGAACCAATATCAAACGCAACACTTGCTCGTTCGTTTCTTCTCTTCATCTTTGTACACTTCAAACTGCCTTTGCCACTGTTGCGTATGTAATCAGCATCATAATCATCTTCATCCTATCTTGCAGGATAGAGGGACAAGCAGAAAAAGTGTTAGAAAAAGTAAATGAAGCTTAAAAAACGACAAGAAGACATGGAGAAGATGTTTTGGGCTCAACCAAAATTGAGGCTCCAATCCAATATGCACATAAGCCATTATAGTAGTTTTATGTGGAAAAAAATTACACTGGATGAAAATGTACAGAAAAGATGAAGAAACGTGAAGAGAACATGTGATCGGACCTTTTCATTCATAAAATATTACATCAGTCCCATCATTCACTACTACCTTTATCACATATGTTGCTTGTTGGTTACTTCAGCTCGCTACAGGTACTCTTAACATTAGCATTATATCTTGTAGTAAGTTAGCAGCATTTGCATTTGCTAGGATTCAATTCAAGCTTCATCTCTAACTAGCCAAGCAACATTGAACAAGACCAAAGAAGCCAAAGAGGACCATCAAAATTCGCTGAGAAATCTTTCACTTCGTTTAGTTTGCTCTCCACACGCTTCACGTACTCATTCAAGCAGAGAATTTGTTCCTTCTTCTTCTCCAAACTCCTTTCATTAATTTTTATCATCATCGTTCAAAAAAAATTTACAATTAGGAAGAAAAGGGAGAACACACCTTCTTATACTCATTCATTAAAAGTTGACCAAGAAAAAAACATTTCATTCAAGTCATCAGTACAAAAGGTGAAGCCAGCAACAACATCCCAAGAAAATACAAATTTTCACACAAACATAGCACAAATATTGTATACTCATAGTGTACTCGCTGTACCTTTTGGGATATCTATAGATTAATGTACAAGAATAATCACCAAAATTTCCCTCCAGAAGAAAAAGGGATGTTGTAGTATAGGACAGCAATAATAATAGGAAGAAAAAAAGTAGTAAAGATCTTCGTTTTGTAGGAGTACACCTTTTTTCTCTCCCATGTAAAATTATTATTATCAATATCTTCAAGAAACCAAGAAAGGAAACAATATATTGTAGTAAAAGGTAGTACCCTTCATTGTGATTTGACTTTGTTGAACCTGAATTACTGAACACTGAACCAAGTTGCCTTTTACTGGTTAACCTATCTTTTATTCTTGAGTTTCGAGAGAGAGAGAACGGAAACTTAACTTGTGGAACCAACAAACAACAGACAAATCAGTCCACCACCATTCGTCTGCTTACCCATTAGCAATCAACATTAAGTATACATCAGCAGCCAAAAACCAACCCATCACTATCATCATCAGTTTTTATATTATTGTTCCTTTTTACAAGGAGTGCACGCTTCCCACTCACACTCCATCTCTTCATATAACTTACTACCTTTACCTTGAATTGCCTTGAGAGTTTTTCTTTTCCCTTCCTGTTCTCTACTCCACGAGTATTGTTTACATCCCTATTCAACCAAATGTAAATAGCTTTTTTTTGTCGTGTTCGTTTACTTCAACAAGTGGAGTGGACACAACGCACAGCATCTTAGTCTGCTGGATCATCGTCTCTAAAGCCTGCACCCCAGAGTTGTGAGTTGTGAAGCAAAAAGAAGTACCCTGTTCCTCTATCACTTCAATGCACACAACTTCGTTGAACTATACACACTGAAAAGACTTCAGACTCTCCATTAATTGGAAAGGCAACATAGTAGTGTTTGCTCGTCGTACGTGACAGACAAGTGTTGGGTGCCCTAGCAGTCGTTGTTGTCCACAGTCACTCACTCAGATTCATTCGACCATCATTAATAAATAAGGCTTCGTGCGCCAGCATTGTTTTTTATACTCGGAACTGTAACATTGTGAAGATTTTAAGTGAACGCAAGAAAAGCATCATTCAGCAATAACCCAAGTTTGCTAGTGAATTAAAAGTTTTCTAGTTTTGTGTACATGAAGTTAGCAAATTGAATTAAGCCAATCGATATCTTCAAAAATAATGAACCCACCAAGATGAATGGAAAGTATTATACGGTTACTTGTGTGACTCACAAAGTTATATCTACGGTTCTCCTGTCACTGTTCCTGCAGCTACAACCTTACCTGAGCGGTGTCAGTTCGGCATTTCATCTGACCCAAAACAATAATAATACCGGTGGTACAATTGGAGTTGGAGTAAATTCACCATACAAAATACTTTACGCTAACGGGGTAAG
The DNA here is from genome assembly GCA_034695485.1 of Entomobrya nivalis. Lineage (NCBI taxonomy): Eukaryota > Metazoa > Arthropoda > Collembola > Entomobryomorpha > Entomobryidae > Entomobrya > Entomobrya nivalis. The sequence goes on from JAQFZH010005062.1 coordinate 11,054, forward strand.
TACATACATA
>JAQFZH010005063.1:0-11063 GCA_034695485.1 Entomobrya nivalis
GTCGCAATTGGATTAAGTAGTGACAAGGCCACCAAACATCTAGATAAAATTGAATGCGAGTACTGTAATAAATATACATTTATATAAAATGCCGTGATTCTTCTAGTTTAGACCCGACCAAAAAGATATTTTGAATCTCTGGACAGTTTAGTTTGGTAAGATAAAATTGCAATCACTCGTGAGACCAGAAATGCAGAAATGTTTGTATAAATTGTGCAACTCGAGCTTTTTACGTCATGATACTCGCCATTGGGTAGAATATAGAAACCATTCCTATCAAATTTCAATTTCCTTTACCTTTTTGATATGGAAATTGTGTAGAATACTGGCCATATTCAATGCGTAATAATAATACTAGGAAACATTTCTGCATGTAGGAAACATAGAACATGTATAACATTGCCGTTACGTTCCCATGAATAAATCATGTTTCAATATCAAATTTTTCGTAGCTGCAAGAGATGAAAAGAACCCGACACCAAATATGTTATCATAGATTGCTCAACTTCAGTTGCTTCAGTTTTAACAAAAACATGATGATTCCATGAATTGTATATACACTGACATTATTAATTCGTTTTATTTCACAGAAAACTCCAACAATTCTTTTGGAAACGGCAAGCAGTACGAAAACAGTTCTAAACAAGCCCATTGCGATGCCACCCCAAACTCGGCGAAAGTCCACAAAAGATTACTCATCATCCCGGGTGTACAATGACAAGAGTGACACATACTGTGAGGAATACTCTCTGCAGACCTTGTCCCATACGAATGAGAAACAAGCCCTCACAGACAGGCACCTTGTGACAGCAGCAAGGAATGGAAATGTTCACCACAAAACAGTGAAGAATGGTCAGGCTGCAATACTTTCTCTGGACGGAGACTGTGCCACAGCATGTACACCAGCAGCACAACCACCACCACCGCCATCCATGAACAACAACTCCAGCAGTGAACGAGGCAGGAGAGCGTCTGCACCATCCACAGGCAACAAAGTGGGATCTCCATCAGGTAGATTTGGAAAGTATCTGGATGTCGCTCAGAAGCGAAGAGCGTCCAATTTGGCAGATTTTGATTTGGAAGACTACTCAAATGAATTTATTGATGCTGATAAGATTGCATCAATGCCCTTTAATAATATGAAGGGTATCAGCTGGACAAGGGAACAATCTGATTCAACTAGGTCTGATTCTGACTCTGAAGACCCGACCGTTGATGTTTTGTCCGCTTTTGGTATTCGTAGTTGTAAGAGTAAGTAGAAAAGTTTGATTAGCAATTAAGTTACTATGTTGCTAAGAACAAGTAATGTTGAATAAAAAAACAAATGAGATATTTTTGCTTTCTTCCGACCACCTGCAAAATACTCTGTTATTTCAGCTGTCTAAAAGATTTATAAATTTAATAAACTAATTAAATTTAACTAATAGTTATACAGAGTTTATTGCATGTGATAAGAATTTAAGGTGTACAGCAATGTAGGTCATAAATGTACTTTTTATAAAAATTATGAATTGCATTATATTTATGTCGATATGTAGTTTAAATTGTGCGTCCATTTAAAATAGATATTACGTTGTGATATTCTAATCAGCATTTAAAATTACAGCCATGATATTTTCATATTTAACTTTGTAGAAGAAACAATATCATTTAAAATGTTTTTGTTTTAATTAGTTTTATAAATGATATCGGTTGCCAATATTCAAACTGTATATGAAAATGGTTGTTTATCGGGTCCATGAGTAAAGAAGCTCCACAGTTTACCACAGTTCTGAATCACCACATGCTCGGGTGAAAATATACTCTTGCTAATGCTTTAATGCACTTTGTAGGTGACTAATGGAGGGTAACAGCGGTTAAGACAGTATCTGAATTTTCCATTTTCTCCAAAAAGAGCGGTCACATATCAAACTTAGATTGCAGTATATTGGGTGATAGAACTCATTTATCTTCACCATATTACTGTGAAAACTGCTTGGTCTTTGTCATTTTATATCATCTGATCGCTTTTCCAAAATTAATAGAATAAATTGAAGTATCTCTCGAGATGAATGACCAACTCACAATCATTTGAACTGCCATGAGAGAAAAGAAGAGACCTTTTATTTTTAATCCTGCATAGGGTATTATGATGAGGACATGCATTGACATGAACATTTTTTAGACCAAAAAGGCTTTTAGAGCGACACTTTAAAAATGACCAACATTGACGTAAATGGATATATATACATATATGGGTGGGATGACAAATTCAGATAGCGTTTTACCGTCAAAAATAATGTTTTTGCTGTTTTTAAATCAATCTATATTTTTTACACTTAAACTGATTTGAATTTGAAACGTGTGCGTAACAATTAAATTGAATAATAATAACTAGTTCAAAAGTATTAAAAAGTATAACAAATCTAGTATTTTACGACTAGTCCAGTTCGTCTCTGTCCATTTTGTGAAAAGTATAAAATTCAGTATATATAAATATCATTTTAAACTTACACAATAGATACGTTATTGGTGATAAGTGTGATAACATGTAAACTAAATGTGTTGAATTTAAACATAAGTATTATGATGATCGGGCGTGCTTGGATGTGTGATAATTCATGATAGTATTTACTATTTTAAATTCTGTGAAAATTATTGAATTTTCTCTCTTGAATTTAAAAGTGTTTGACGATTGTATATTGTAACTAATAGAGTGACTGGAAAGACTGTGCTGAAATTCAATTTTATATGTGGTTGTTTGTAAGACTAGTTTAGATATAAATATATATAATACAACAAAGGTGTTGTTACAAGAAATTAATATATATATATATATTATGTGCATAAATTAATTCTATTATTTCTTGTGTTATTTTTTCAGTAGAGCACCAATTATCTGGTCACTATGTGCACAAAGTAATCGAAAGTTGCATCTTATATAAAATAGCAATAGTATGTAGAATGTAGACTAGCCAAGATAACTTGAGTGGACCCATACATTTAACAAGTTGAAGTTCGCACATTCACTTTCATTTCAAATATTGAACATAAATATTTAACATGGTACATGTATAATGTAAATATAGCATACACACTATCTGTATAACTTGTGTATCGATTACTTTTAATTATATGGTATATATCTAGACAAAGTACAAGTTGTAAATTTGTACCTTAGACAAATCAACTGACAATGAGTCATGTCATGAGTCCAACAAGCTTTTTAAGATGTTTGCGTGTAGGATATGTATTTTATAGATTAGCAACTTATAGTTTATCGTGTTAAAACTAGATGCATTTTTACATGTATGAAAATATTTAAAATATATTTTAATTCATGCGATGTTTTCCATTCCAATTTTCCGATTTGATGTAATAAAGATTGTCTGTTTTTGTGAGCATCTCTTCCTAATATTCCTCACTCTTTTGTAAATGTAAACAAAGGGATGCAATGAAACGCAAAAGTATGCCAATGCGACATCGATGGGATGCAAGGAAACTGCAACATGTACAGTTCGTGTCTGGTGAGTGTACTCAACAGCAGTTCATAGAGGACAGTAGTGAGAATTTTGTTTTTTTTTCTATGTGATTTAATATCATGTTGATTCCATATGCATGAAACCGAACCTCCTTGAAAAAAGGTTTCTGCTATGCATATATTGAACATTTATGTAATTTTAATCCAAAATATGGTCACAAAATGAGATAATAATGAGCAACATACCTGGCCGGAAGATGGATTCATTAAAATCCAGCAAGCGGATGGCGTGATTTCATAAAACAAAAGTATGTCGTCCTTTTTCTGTCTTCACTTTTCGTAATATGAGTAGTAAATGTATCTAGGATTAGTTGTCGCATGCGAGAGCACAATCACGAACTAAAATTACACAATTTCCAAGTTCAGTAATCTACTCGGCATGTAAATTTTAAGACTGGCACAGGAAAGGAAACATATGGAGAAATTTCTAAAACAGATGACACAAAGTTATCTCGCTGTTAGAATAAAAATATGTAGTTTGGTTTACAAAAACAAATATTTTGAAAACTAAGGCTTTTTTGTTGTCCAGATTATTGAGCCATGTTAGTTGTCAATGGAATATTACTATGATAGTTATTGGAAAGAAAGGAGTAATTTTGAGCAACAAAAGAGGCAAAACTGTATTTAGTTTTGAAAGTAGAAAAAACCCAGGCGAATTGTAGACGATAGCAGACAAAAATCACATGTATGGTTCTGTCAATTTTCGGAAGGATTCGGAAGTCCGTTGTTGCGTTCACGTTAGTAACGAGCTGATTTACATGTACAACTTCTTGTTTAAGCGTACTTTTTCAAAGAGACATGCATTTTGACATGGATCTTGATTTTTTATTAATTTTTACTTCCAAAAGCATGCCTTTTACTCGAAAATTATACTGTTGTGTTCATTTTTTTTGTTTACACATGTTCAAGTAGTATTCATAAATTATTAAGTGATTTTTTGAAAATATTAAGCCAGTAAAGCCCTGGAAAGGAAAAATACAGCAAGTCTCATTTGACCCCATTTCTTCATTTCATTGATGATCTTGCAGCTTGACATGTTTCACCTGCGCAAGGTGACAAGACTGTGTCAACTATCTCACGTGATCAGAAATAGACCATACTTCATTTGTTATTCTCAATTCTGGAAATACTCCGTAATCATTTCGCTCGAGTTTTACGTACGTTGTCGGTTACATAATATGACCATAAAAATGTCCATCCACAAAAGATGAAAAGGTTGGTCTGGTCAAGAAAAATAAAAGAAAACATTTTTTTTTTCATACCAATGAAAGACTTTAAAATTTAAACTTTACAGACCATCATGTTTTATTACCATCAAATGAAACGCACAACGTCTCCTCACTTCTCCATCGTAAAATATTCTTGGAAACATGACCCATGGCACGATTTTTCATATTGTACCTCTGTGTATCCCAATTTTCACAAATGTTTTATTTCAATCATCTTATTGTTCAGTCATCTCATCACCGTGTGTGTCGTCATGTAATCTTGAGAAAAATGTTAGTTGAATTTATTAATTTCATTCAGTCAATATTTTGACACAGATCCAGAAGTAAATTTATTGGTAAAGGCAAAAATGATTTACCTGGTAAGGACAGAAGATGTGTTTGTGTGTGGTGCTTATAAGCTACCTCTCTCTCTTTTCTGGAAAGCTGCTGAGATTACAATCTACATATATGGATTGGCAATCACAAAAAATAAATATCCTTCTTTAAAGTCACCTCTCTGGTTCCCCCGTCTTTTCCTGAGAATCATAAAGCTCCAAAAAATATGTTTTATGACTTGTTAAAGTTCACGTGCAACATGTCTTTTTTTCTCCCTTCAGCACGGCGGCGTCTTGCTCGTGTCGTACTCGTGATGTATGCATAGTAAATCTTGTGCCAAAAATATGTTCCATCATCCTTCCATTTCAAGTGAAATATTTTTTTTTACCTGATACGGTTTGACCTTTAAGAAAAGATGCTTGTAAATAACTTGAAGTTAAGCACAAGTCAAAATGCTTGCCTTTCTGACATAATTATTACAACCGTGAACATGGAAACCCTTTTTTATGAAAATGTACTTGAGGAAACCAATTTCCTACAGTCTGTCTCAGTCTGCACACTACAAACTACAGAAACATAAAAATATAACAATGGACAAATATCTGGAAAGGGTTTTCTTAAAATAATTATCAGTTGTTTGCATTTTTTTGTACTATTTATGTACTGTCGCTTACAAGGAAACTGTTGGTCTACATATATCCCGATTGAGTTTGTTCTTCCAAAAAATTGGTAGGGAAATTCACTAAAAAATATACGCCTATGATGAACAAGCATAATTGTAAGATAAACCAACAGATTCCTTGCAACCGACAGTACCTGATGATCACGAAATAAAATGCATGCCATCCTGTTGCTAGTCAGCTGAATCCACGGAGGAAAAAAAGTATAATAGGCATATTTATTTGGGGGAAGTAGGCACACTAATATTTTTTTTCTTAAACGTGAACAATGCAATTTTTAAGAAGAATTGTTAAGTAAAAAGCCTCTTGTTATTCCTTATCCTCATCTCTTGTGCTGCTGTAATGGTTAGTTAGTAGTTACCCCCTCGAGGCAATGAGAGAGAGAGAGAGAGAGAGAGAGGAAATAGTATGTCAACATTCAAACATCATCTCTCTTTACTATTTTTTTCCTCTCTTTATCACCGTCATCTCAAGTTTTTTTTACTTCACATATTACATCTCATCTCCTCCTCGTGTGCACACTGCAGTACGCAACGCACTACGAGACGAGGAGAGAAACGCACACACAGACACAATTTCTCACATACGTGTAACTACAACAGAGAGAAACCCTATCATCAACAAATTTACTAGAAAAAAAAACTTTTTCAAAGATTATTATTATGTGTGATAGGAAGGATGCATTCTTTACTCATTGCATACACGACGACGATATGTGTCCTTTTGTTGTTCAAAATCTATTTAAACTTCTCTCAATCAGTCAGTACTTCACAACATCCGAAATACTTTTTTTTTACTTCCAAGTTATTATTAAGTTGGAGCAGTTCTGTTCTGTTAGTTAGAAAAGATTTTTTTTTGTTCAAAACTCTTTTGTTTCTTTTGCTTCCAGAGTCTGATAGAGGAGCACTAATACAGGTAATAATAAGCTTGTAGGATGGATGCAATTACAAAAAAGTAAGAAGGGTAGCCATGAAAATTTAATTTTGAATTCATTGTTCCCTTTAATTATTTTTAGGTTGGAAGTAAATGAAAAGCACATAAAATATATATACAATAGGGTATACGTCGGTAATTGGTAATAATGGAAAAAAGTAAGACAAAACCCACCATCGGTGCGGTGCGGTGTTCAGTGCTCACCAATGACTGTACGCACTAATGACCAACATTTTTGCCATAAAATTCTATATGACCAAGTATCTTTTTAACTTATATTTTAAGGTATGCAGAATGAATGCATGCATATAGGCAAGCATTACCCATTAAAAACGGATTAGCCCGTGTGGAAAAAAAAATCTCAGTAAGTTCATAAAAATTCATAAAAGTTTTTCGTTTTCAAAGGAATCCTCCGATTCTTCTTCTTTATTTTGCTGAACCGATGCAGAAAAAAATGTATTTTTGAGAACAATAAGCTTGCAAAATAAAGTGAATTTTCATTTCTAGGACAACAAAAATTGACAAGTAAACCGTGATCGGCATTGCGTATTGTATATGGTGGTAAAAAGAGTAAAATGAAATGAAAACTAGTCAACTGCCTTAGACATGTATGGTGGTGATTATGGCAACAGAAGCAACAGTGTCTGTGAGCACCGAGCAGTTGGCTTTTTAAACGCTGACCTCGCAACCTCTCTCGCTTCAAGTTATTGCTTGTAAAAGAAAAAAAAGGGAAAATGTGAATTTTACTTGAAGTTATGTTGATGATGATGGCAAAAAAGGGAGAGATGTAAAAACATACATATACTCTCTTCTTAGCACTTTTATACATTTACACAGCTTGTCTTGTCTTGTCTTTTGTAGGATAGGGTGAGATACTCAATTCTTTTAAAATGGCAAAAAAAGAAAAAGAAGATTTTCACATATTTCTACCGCCACCATTACCATTACCAGCACATTATAAACTAACAGCTAAAAAACTCATAATAAACATATTTACCTTTTTTCATTATTGTTGCTATCTATTGCACAACGAACGGTTCTTATACAATAAAAGCATGTATATATGTACATCTGCAGAAGAACATCAGCTTTTAAGAAACACCACCATATCCATGAATCAAAAAGACAAGCTTAATGATGCACCATTATTTATCAGTCATCGTCATGAATAAAAGGTGATTTGTTGACCGTGCAACCTCGTTCATCATCATTATCATCATGTTGTATGAAATATGATTCGAATACATTAATACAGAAAAATAAAAACTTAAAAGGGAACAATAGTTAGTTTTAAATTATTAAAATATCATTATCACAACAAACATGTGAGGTGAGAGAGATGTATGTTACATCCCGACGAATTACTTCCATTTGTGGAATTTTTATGTAGACATAATATGTGCGTGGCTTTAAGAACATCGCTATTGCAATACACACTCTGGGATTATCATCAAAACATATTTGACTACTGTGCAGTGCAGCTCGATTGCAGGTTTATCTTTATCGCATTTTCGCTTTTATATTTACATTGACAGACGATGAGTCAAGCATTTTTACAGTCAACCAACTGCTGCTCCTGTTTTAATCATGGTAAATATTAAATGGCCATAATCATAATAATAACAAGTCACAAAACAACGTAATGATTAATATTTAGCAAATACATTCCTTACGCCTTGTTATCTTCTTTTTTTCTGATTCGTGTGACTTTTTATTTTACTCTGGTCATCTTTTTATTCTTTTTCATTTGGTTATGTGTAATTAAAATGTAATCGTAAAAAATATATTTAGGAGTAAATGGGCACGCATGTTCACATGAATCATTTTTTAAATGTTTTGGATAAATAAAGTGCACAAACTTGATTTGAAAGAATCTATATATTTTTAAAATGAGCTGTAAAACAAAATTTTATCAAAATATATTGGTAATATGTACTTCATGTATGTACACTCAAGGTTTTTATTTAAGGTTGAAACCCACAATAAAATTTAAGTTTTGTTATTAGTTTTGAAATTTTTTCTAGTCCTTTTTGATTTTAATGGGAGAAATGTTGATGGCATTAGTGTCACGGCTTTTTCATACAATTGATTCTCTCTTTTCATATTATTCTCTGATGGTTATTGTTCCTATGTTGCCCGCAAAATCTAAATAACTCTCATGAGGGAACCAAACACTGACTGACTGATTGTGAAACAAGGAAACCCCGGTTCTGTTCTGAATTTTCAAGCATTTCATTCTGCTGCTGTTGCTGTTGTATTGTTATCCATCCCTATCAGGGTACACACAGTGGATCGTAAAAATGGGTAACAAAGAGTAACGAGCATACGTGCGTACCATGTGGCTCCTCATGTTTAATGGGATTATTGTCAAGTCGTCAATGATGCAGCTGATGTGGAACAAAAATGAATCAAGATAAAATAAAACAAGGGAAAAGGGCCACAGCAAACTAAAAAGGGTAAAGATTGGGATATAATTTTTTTGTAGTCATATTAAATGGATTGACACATAGTCCTCCAGTATTTTTATATCTGTAATGAAAATGGTATATTGAAGTACTGTGCAATATCTTAGCTGCAATATGAGTGGTTTATTGACACGACTTTTTTCGTCTACTCTATGTCTTCATGACGACGGTTTTTGTGTTTGATTCAATTCACAAATTTAATTAAAGCATCCAATATCATATCACTTACTTTTAGAGTTGACTTTACACTTTATAAGCGTTACAAAAACTTGCACATCCCAAAAAAACATGATTAATACTTGTTCTCAAATTACATGTATTTTTGAAGCTTATATACAAGTACGTTATTGACAGACAGGCATTTGGAACTGCGGAATATCTTTTTAATGGCAAGAAAAGTGTTGCTGCTCAACTTTCTGTAATACAATCGTAAAAACGGTTTCCACATAGTCAGTGTGAAAAATGCAATTATTAATGGATTTGTAGCATTTTGAGCTATTTTACTATGCAGTACCAAACAAAGCTCTTGTACCCCCAAAGCATAATGTAATAACTTGCCATAGTAATTTCCCTGCCATAAAAACCAATCTCTAAACTGAAATTGTAGTAATAACAGGGATATCAATGAGTCCAGCAGAAAATGCGTCGGACTGCCCCTATGCATATACCTCTTTGCTCTTGTTAAGTGCTAAAGCAGCAGCAGTCAGAGTCGCCGAAATTATAAAACAGCAGTAGAATTATTGCATGTTTTTAAAACTCTGCAGACGACCTACGTCGACGACGGCGACGATGAGAGATGGGATGTTGCAGCGGCAGAGGAACAAAGAAAATCACAACCTTTTGTTCATTTCCCATCATGGCTCATATGAATAGAACTGAAGCAAGTTTCCGTGGTAAATAGTCTACACACTACTACAACTACAAGTTCCTACTGTACATCTTTTTTTTCTCTGATGGAAACTTTTCACGTATAATTTGCAATCCTTCTTATCAACATCATCGTCACCAGTAGCAAAAGCAGCCTCATCACCACCAGCATCAACGTCGTTCGTCGCCTTTTCTTGTCAATGGTTAATAGTTATTCATCGAGAAGGAGAGAGAGATGAGAATGAGTATAAAACCATTATTAAATTCACTGTCAGCTCTTTTAAATGAGTAAAACGAGTAACAAAAGGGACTAGCGTTTGCTTGCACAAGGGCTATGTATATAAACTCCAAACTTACCCCCTCCTCCTGTTTGTAGCTTATCACTGCATGTCTCTCATTATTATATTCAAACTACATATATAGAATTACTACAAAACTGCACAGCTTCTCTCATCTATAGTTTTTATACTTTGGGGACTTACAATGAAAGATTACACAAAATGATCCATTTCTAATTTCTCTTACTCCTGCTGGAGAGTTTCCATTTCCCCTTATCTCCACACCACACCATACCACCATCACCAGGCCAACAGATGAATCATGTATTTTCGTCCATACATAAAAAGGAAGATTGCGGATTGCCAATAGTGCAATGTGAATTTAACAAATATGTGTGTTGTGGTGCGTTTTAAATCGTTGAAAAATAAATATATAGTTTGTATTTCCCAAATGAAGATAATGATATGATGCAGAATTTTACGAGGACAGAGTAAACGAGTAGATGCGGGCAGTCGTGTTGATGATCATGATGATAGGGTTCCTTTTTCAAAAACCATCCGAAAATATATACATAAAAAAACTGACAGTGAATATGCACTCGTCTTTTTTTTCGCCTTGTCTCTCAAGTCTCTGAGCTGAACTAGTGTACCGTGAGAGTTCATTTATGGCATGGCATTTTTTTTCCATCGCATCATCCCTACATCTAAATCATTCACTTTTTGCTTGCTTGCCTTGCCATCACTTCTCATAGTGACGGCCGTCACTCTTCAATCTC
>JAQFZH010005064.1:0-11063 GCA_034695485.1 Entomobrya nivalis
AGCATTTTAGCAGATCGTTAATATTTATTCTACTTTTCACGTTGTCATAATTTTTATTTTTCCAGCACTTAGCGTATTTTGGTACTGAAAAACTAATTAAAAAGCGATTAATAATTTCTTGTACACTTTCTATATTTGCAGTTGTTTGAGAGCTCCATATATCCACACAGTAGTCGAGAATTGAATGGACATAGGCATTTAGCAACACTTTCACCGCGAACTCATTTAAATATTTTTTGATTTTGATGCTTATTATTATGCATTCCAAGACGTATTGCCACATCCGACATTTCAAACCATATGGCATATTGTACTACTTAAAACCTTACGTTTTATTATATTGACACATTTGGTTTCGGAAATAGCTCGTCTAATGGCCTTTTCGGTAATTACTGCGCTCTTGTATTTACGAAGCATTAAAAATACTTTGGAGACTTTTAAAATAAGTGTTGATTGTAAAATATTCCAAACGTATTTCACAAAGATTTACACATAGTTCTACCTGATATTTATTGTTCCTCAGGGTGGAATACATACTATTGCGTAGATTTGCTTGACAACAGCATTTTGGGTAACAGTTCAAGCGTTATGGGTAACTACGGAAGGATATGATTTAGTTAACAATATAATTTACATGTTGTTAGTTGTAGCTGCTATAAATCTTGTTGGATTTGTTTGTTTTTCCATTTGGTTACGGGGGTTTATAGTACGTCTTGTGACCTTCTTCAAAAGAACGAAACAGAGAGATTGTTTGTAACTGTCTCCAAAAGATCAAAACAGTCAAAATGGGAACTGCGAGAAACAAGGAATCTGAAACCCGTTAAAATAATGTATGGTCATTTCTTTGAAATTGGTAGTAAGGCATTTGCATTATATTTTACAAAGTTGACTGATACGTGGGTTAGTGCTGTATTACTTTTTTAAATACTTACTTAATGTTCTTCCTGGTATGGTGAAATATGTTAGATATCTTTATCAATGTGTATTTAGTCAACTTTACAAGGTTTTACATTTAAAATTGTGTTAACTAACTAAATGTTTAAAAAATTGAATTTCATAATTGCATAAACATAAAATATTCCATTACTTATTTTAATGAATATTATATCATTATTATACTCGATTATAAAAATCGTTTTAATATAGTGTCACTGATATTGATCTAACTAGTTTTATAAAGACAATTTTCGAGTTTTAATGTTTTTAATTCCCAGTTAATCGATGAAAACCAACTGATTCTTTTTTATTTAAATTTAACTACAATTTGAAAAAAAATATTTAAAGCAACAAAAGCAGTATTTAAGACACAGCAGCTAGAGGTAGTGCTCTTCTATAAATATTTTATTTAAATTTCTACTGTGCAAACCATGTTAACATATTTGGCTATCCATTATCTGGTTTGCTTTCTTATAAATAGTTTAATTATATTTCCAATTCCTATATATATCTGGCCCGGCATACCTTCTGAATGCCAAAAAATGGGTCACTAGCAAATGTCAGAAAGATTGTTTGTGCCTGGGAAAATTGCCGAAAAATACTAGCAGAAAAGCCTAGTGCCGAATGAAAAAAATACAATTTTATGTCGAAAAGCATTTGGCGAAAATCGATTTGCCAAATTTTATTAACAGAAAGTTACAGAAATTACATTCATTGTTTTAATTTAGCTTAAATCTTTTACTACGAGTTTCAATAGTTGCTGGTGCAATAGGAGGTTTGTTGCGTGACTTTCTGCCACGGCGTTGGGTGACAGGATCAGTACTAAAAATTTGATCAAAAGAACTAATTGTATTCGTATTTGTGACAGAAATAATACTACTTCGACCTGGTAGAGATTTAGTCTGTGAAGGAATTTCTTCAGGCGTACTTGCTATATTTGAAAACTACACAGTTTAGAGTACTGAAAACTCATGGGATAATTGGAATATATTTAATTGTACTTAGAGTTGGCACCATGTCCATGTCATGCGGACAAGTGACATGTGATGACATGGACATTTGTCACTTGTCCGAAGGTTCTAAAATTTGACATTGAAAATTGACATGTCAATGTCCAATTTCGTGTCAAAATGTCAATTGTTTGGCTAAAATTTTGATGACAAATTGACAATTTGGAACTAAATATCTTTTTTGATAACTTATTTGTCAAATAATCAAGTAGATATGCACAGAACGTCAAAAATGCGTATATTTATTATTGTTTTCTGCAATTTGTCCGAATAGCATTTGTACACCCTTTACTCTTGCTGTGCAGATAGAGCTATTTTTACACCTTTAATACTTAACACCATTCAACACTTTGTCATACATGTACAATTTGTTTTTATGCTGCAATTTGGGTCGATAAGTCCGTTTTCGTTTCCGGGTAAAGGGTGGTTCTTCAGAATGAAGGACAATTGGGGAATCATTTGCAGTAGCCATGATGAAAATGTGATGTTGCATGCTCTAATTCCTCGGCAAAACTGAGGATGAACTGCGACAATGCAATACGTGTTCGATGCATTTAACAATTCAATGGTCAGGCATATTGCTTAATATGCTAGTGCTTCCATATCATGGATATTATGCAAACCTAAATAATGTAAATTCGACAAAAGTAATTGCAACAACGATTTTTCATTCGACAATTAGCTTTTCCTCAAAAAAAGATCATTCGGGAATAGTTTTTCTGCTAGTATTTTTCGGCAAATTTCCCAGGCACAAAAAGCCTTTCTGACATCTGCTCGGCTCCCCCAAAAAATAACTTTCCACATATTCAATTAGCAAATTTTTTCCGTAAGGAACACGTTTTTTGAAGGTTGGAATATTGGATTGGATATTGGAATTGTATTATTGTTAGGTTGAAACAAGTTAGATACCGTCGTCAGAATGTATTTAGTTTTACTGGCATTATATTTTGACATAAACATATTTGTGCTTTTATAACTTAAGTTTTTGCTTCTTTTTATAATTAATTTTTATAATTGAACTAACATCAAACTATTCCATTGGTTTTTTTTGAAGTCATACATCACTCCTGTACTCGTTGCCTAAAAAAATCTAATCAGTTAGCAATGCAATTGCTATAACCTTTTTTACAAAAAACAATTTCATGTTTTCCTATAATCGGTTTTTTAATGCGCAGTTAAATGCCGGAAACTTTATCATTCGTTACCACTAATACTAATCTAACTTTAGACAAGACAGCTTTAAACGGGGTTGTTTTCTCTACGAACATTTAAATCTTATTTATAATTCATAAAAATATAATATATATTAACATATTAGGTTATTCATTTTCTGGTTTCCTTCCTCAATAGCTAAATTAAAGTTGACCTTATTTTTCTTGACCAATTCGCTTTCCAAAAAGCCAAAAATAATTCCATACAGTATAAGTTTAGAAATATCGGACAAAAAGTGTATAAATACTTTCAAGGCAAAGTTTTTTTTTAATTTTGACAACCGACAAGTACATATGTACATATATTGGTATAAAAATGGTTTTTCTTGTTATTTTGTAGTAATGTATTACAAACTCAAAAACCGACAAATGTATATTTGTCGATATGGTGCTTTAGGTTTTTCCTTCTTTGACCGATGACTACTCCATTAGAAAATGGAAAAGGATTATATTTAGATCTAAATTACAAGGGCCTACAATCGAATTTTTTGTTCTTCCTCATCGATCTTCAAATAGTTAAAATAACCAACTTTTCCTCGACCATTTTAAGCAAACATCACAGAAGCAGTGACCATTTAGAAACCTGCTGCTACAGAAGTGTTGAACTTAGTTTACCAGAGTGTCTTCAACACAATATATATTTTGGTAACCATGGCCAACGATTTGAAAAAGATTGCTATAAAACTACAAAATCGGTTCTTCGTTTACTTAGAATCCCAACCATTTCGTTGGAAATCTGACTTCTCGGGTTTGGAATACACAACGTCACCCCGACAATGGTTACCATGGATATTTGGGCAGCTTACAATGCCAGTATACGCTCTCACAATTTTATACGTTGTAGCCACACATACCTGGATATGTCCACGTGTGAATTTCAACCCCATAATGGTTGCATTATACCTAATGGTGGGTTGTGGTTTATGTTGCATGATGGCAACTACAAGCGTTGTTTTAAACAACGGACACTCATTCACACAAGGCTATAATAAAATCTTACAACTTGAAGGATATTTTATTCGTCTATACAGTTCCAGCACGATTAATTTCAAACAAATACCTTTAAAGTCTTACAGTTATCACCAGCAACTATTAGACGGGATTATGGTCATTTTTGTAATTGCTTTTGGTATGCTTCCTTGGATCGTTCCAACGATATGTCTTCTCACCAATTTGGATGCGTATTACTTCGCATTTCAAGATGTATTGCCCGATCCAGCATTTCAAACCGTGTGGCATATCGTACTACATTTGGCGTTACGTTTATTTTTATTAACACATTTAATTTCCGAACTAGCTCGTTTGTTGTCCTTCATGCTAATGATTTCAATGTTTTATATGTGAAGCATCGCAAATATTCTCGAGGTTTTTAAGCTAAGTGTAGATGGCACGATGACACAAATTTATTTTACAAAATTGTATACACAATTTTATTTGATATTTAATGTTCTTCAGAGTCGATTGCATATGATAGCGTACATTTGCTTGACAACCGTATTTTGGATAACAGTGATGTCGTTATGGGCCACCACAATGGGGTATGGTTTAGTTGACAATATGGTTTACATGTTATTCGTTTTTATTACTATCAACCTCGTTGGATTTTCCTCGTTGGCATTCCATTTAATTACTGGGTTTTACATTGCATCAAATGATCTACTTGAAAAGAAGGAAACGGAGAAATTGTTCGCTATGGTTTCTAAAAGTTCAAAACAATCGAAATGGGAACTGGTAGAAACAAGAAATTTAAAACATGTCAAAATAAAATATGGCCATTTCTTTGAAATTGATAGTAGTGCGTTTGCGTCGTATTTTACGAGCCTAACTGATACATGGATCAGTGCAGTACTATTAATTTAGATATTTGTTCGTATTAATTATGTCCTTCTTCAGATTAATAGATTGCTTTGCCATCTATCTAGCTATCTAGATGCCTGCGTGCGATATTACCCCGGAGAAAATTGATAAAAACCAACAAACCTATTTAAAATGGGTTTAATGGGCAATTGAGTTTAATGGATAGATTATTAATGTAAATAGCATAGAGTATTTAAATTCTTCCACAATTATATACTCTATGTATGTATTAAATCAAAAACCAATTACCCGTTTCGTAATGGGTGGTCGGGGTAAAATAAAATCCATGGGTTTTTAAAGTCCACGTAAATCGTGACCACACTCTGGATGAAGTGATCGATTCAATACATAAAAAGCAGATAGAATATATACAAATATTTTTTGAAAGATCAACAAAACCTCTGATATTAAAATATGTTAAATATCTTAATTTATTGTGGACTGATTATGTCCGTATTTGAAATTGAGTACGTATTGATAATATACGTTGAATAGATTTATATATCTTTTTGATTTTGATAGTATAAAATTTTAAAAGTGATCAAAGGCACACATTTAAACTGGATCCATTACTACCGGTATCATTAACCACCAATTATTAATTATTAATAATACTGAATACGTCAATATATTACGACAACAACATGCGATTATAATAAGTTATTAAAAGATTTACAAATTAATGCACAAACCAAAATAAGCGCCCAGTAATTATAAAATTATGTTCATATTTTCATTTCAAGTTTAAATCTGATATATTTTAAGTTGCATAACCACTCATATATTGAATTTCATTGACACTATTTTTAAAATTGTGCTCAATAAGAAAAAACGTTATCTTCCTAAATATACATAATATTCTAACTAGTCTTATTTTAGTAAAAATACTAATAATGGTTATTTCTAACTCTATGCTTGTACTTATGTTTTTAAGTAGTCCAAAGACAAAAAAAACTTGTAAATCTGATTTGTTTTCAAAATGAAGCTTCATTTCATTTCAAATAGTATAATGTAAATTGGAACGTTGGTTTTTGTTATTTATAAAATGACTTTAAGCTTCAAAGTACCAATTTATTTGGAATCGATAGTTTTCCCTAAAAAGTGGTGGTTACCCCGAGTTTATATTAAATGAGTCTTCTTTCATAAACATGCTTTACCATCCCTGTTGGCATTCAAGCTTTTAAAGAGATATGATTCACAATACGATATCAATATACGACTAATGTTAAATAGTTGGCAGCCCAACAAAGTAATGCAAACAAATTGTAACCTAATATCATTTAGTACCCGCCTTCTTTGGAAACAGCCTATTGCGCTAAAGTATGTAAGTTTTAATATTTGTGGTATTCTTTCCGTTTATTTGAAAGCTTATTTTTAAGTATTCGGACCATTTTATGACCGCTCGTGTATTGCAACATATCATTTAAAATATTCAAAATAGTACTGAATGAGTAAAAACTACAATGTTTTCCCCTTTTTGCTTGTACTTTGGACTAGCCTTGTCTATAAGTATGGCATAAACTTGTGTACATTCACAGCAATCATAACTAATGTAGTTAATCCATCGCCCTTCTCTGCTAATGTCTCAAGTAATATGCGTGATTAAGTTGACTTTGTCCTTATACTTGTTTGATGCAGCAATTCATTCTTTTGTGAAATTATTACTTCCTCAAATTTAAAAAAATGATTATGTTTCAATGAAATAAAAAGGTCACATCGGCAGCAAATTTGGCCAGTTCAGCAAAATAATCCTTTGTGTAAGTCTTGAAATGTACGTTAATCTGAACATTGATAAAATATCGATATTCTATATATTTGTTTATCTATAAAGCTATAAAACAATATTAATAAACACGTTTCAAATGTTTCGATCTCCTTCAAAAATAAGTTTTTATTTTCTTTGGCAACATGAGTATTATGTAATTAGGATTGTGTTGAAATAAGTTACAAATAACCAAAAAAATACCTTAAGTTTAGTTGACATAATAGTTTAATATTTGTGTTTTCATTATTTCACTTTGCTCCATTTGTTCTTTATTGATTTTAACAATATTACAACAACGAACTATTTTCCGACCATTTAAAACAAACAATACTACGCTTTATCCCATTCACCCTTTACATATTTAAGATACATTTTTTTGGTAGTGCAGAATTCAAGTTTACAGAGTACCTTTTACAAAAATTGGAATTTGAAAACGCCTTGCAACCATGGCCACCAAATTACAGCAGTATGCTATACGACTACATAATCAGTTCTTTGTGTATTTAGTATCCCAACCATTTCACTGGAAATCGGATTTTTCCGGTTTGCAATACACAACATCACCTCGACTATGGATACCATGGATATTTGGGCAGCTTTTAATGTCAACGTATCCTCCTACTGTTTTCTATGTTGTAGCCACACATATCTGGATTTGTCCTCGTATTCATTTCAACACAGTCATAGTTGTATATCTAAATATAGTTGCTTGTGGTTATTGCTGCATCCAAGCAACTATTTGTGTTTGCGTGCTTAATGGGAACTCATTCACACAATCATTCAATGAAATGCTACACTTTGAAAGAAATTTTACTGATCTGCACGTTTCAAGCATTTCAAAATTCAAAGACAAGACGTTGAAGGCTTGCATGCAACAGCAGCAAATATTGGACTGTGTTATTTTAATGTTGGCAATAGTGACATGCATTGGTGCTGTAACTATTCCACCTATTTTAGTTTTTACCAGTTTTGATGCATACTACTTTGCAATTCAAGATTTACTGCCTTCTCTTGAGTATCAAACAGTAATGCATATTGTGCTACATATCATTGTGCGTTTATTTTTGGTAACGATTTTTATTTCGGAAGGATTTCGTGTAGTTTCCTTCGTGCTCACTAATGCATTTGTATACTTTCAAAGCATTAAAAATATTCTAATATTATTCACGATACAACTTGAGCACAGATCCCCAAAAATATACTTCAACAAACTCTACACGCAGTTTTATTTGATATTCAATGTCCTTCATAGTCAAGTCAATACCATTATATACCTCTGTTTGACAGCTACGTTTTGGGTAACAGTTCAAGCGTTATGGGTAACCTCGAAAGGATACGGTCTTGTTGCAAATATGGTATACATGTGGATAGCTTCTGCTGCAATTATGCTTGTGGTGTTGTCCGCTTTACTGTTGCATCTATTTACCGAGGTTCGCATTGTCTCTTGTGGTCTGCTTAAGAAACAGGAAACAAACAATTTGTTTGTGATTGTGTCAAAAAGAACAAAGCAGTCGAGTTGGGAACTGAGGGAAACGCGAAATCTGAAACAAGTTATAGTTAAATGTGGAGGAATTTTCGAAATTGATGGTAGTGCATTTGCATCATATTTTACACAGTTGACTGATAGGTGGGTTAGTGCAGTTTTATTATTTTAAATTTGTAACAGGATTTTCATTGCGCAGAACATGAATAGCCTTCTTCTTCTTGTGCTATATTTGTGACGTAACCTGTTTGTCTTATGTGTGATGATCTATGCGTAAAGTTTTCATTAAGAATATGAAACCAGGATAAAGTGTTGATTGTGTGAGCTATAATTGCGTACACGTATACATGAATAAATATTCTCTATTAAGTCATCAATGCGTTCTCAAACAAATACATACACAGTTGTCATTATATCTTTTTACATTCAATTTATACAAATTATGGATATAACAGTGTTTATTTTAAAACATGTGTACAAATTGTTGCAATTGTTATTACTTGAGATGTTTGTGATATCAAGAGGGAATAATATTGATTTACAAATTACAAAGATATTTATTTACTAATGATTTATCTTAAGTTTAAATAAGGAACTATGGTTCACAAGAGTTTGAATTTTTTTTAATGATTCTGGAACAAAAGCGTTGCAGCGTAACACCTACTTCTGAAGAACATAGTTGGCATAAAATTATTTGACACGAAATGAGCTATGAATACAAGGAACCTGAGCAGAACTTAATAGGGTGGCTGAGAAAGTCGCAAGCCTTACGATACTTTAAAATGATGATGCACTGGTTAATGAATAACGATTTGGCTTCTATACAAAAATTTCAACATTGTTTCCAGTTTTTTAACCACGTTTTAGCTTATGCAACATGCGTACAATTTTAGCTACCGTGGTTTTAAATGTAGATAAAATCTATTTTATTCTAACACAAAGTTGACGAAACAGCACAAAACGAGCAGTAAAATACAGAGTTAACCCCCTTTTAAAGTACATACGTAAGTTCTACACACGTAACAAAAACACTGCCCCAAATTATAGAGATTTTAAGTGAAACGGTCTAAACGGATATGTTAAGCACGTGCTAATGTGCAATGACAATTGTACACTTGTAAGACGTTACACAAGCAAAACTTTTAAAACGGGTCTAACACGGGAACTAAAAAAAATGCCGCTCAAGTCCGATGGCGAAAAATAGGTTTTCTAGGGTAACTTTTATCGTAGATCACGATTCTGAATTTATTTTTGTGTAAAACAAAGATTTTGAGGCTCAATTTGTGAACATGTTTGCTCCCTTAAGCGCGCGCAGCAACAAGCAAACAGCTGAGCTGGCGCTCACTACTCTTTTTTTCTCGGAGCAAGCGCAGTGACAAGCAAAGAGTTGAGTTGCTTTTTCAGGCCTATTTTAACAATTTAGATGAAAATTATAATTAAGTAATTTTTATTAAAATAAAATGGGAAATTTCAACCTAAAAATATGATATAAATTAAATTTATAATTTTATAAATACCAATAAAACTCACCAATTTTCCATGAAATGGATATTATTTATAATTAAAACTTAAAGTTAACATAATCTACACTGTCGTGTAGTCGTCAAGGATAGGAAGGAGGATCGTCATTTTACTTTTTGACGACTACATGACAGTGTAGTTTATGTTAGCTTTAAGTTTTAATTATAAATAATATCCATTTCATGGAAAATTGGTGAGTTTTATTGGCCTGAAGAAGCAATAAAAAGCGAAACTAGTTGTCAATAAATTGATGCAATTGAAAGTTAAAGGTGTAACGTGTTTTGATACAATTTACTTAAATCATCACACATCTCATCATTTTTCAATGAATATTTCCGGATATCCATTATTTCGTAAACACGACTTGATAAAGGAGAGTCCTTTACTGGTAGCTTCATCGTTGTTCTCACAAATACGTAAGCCTCTGGTGACCAGGCTGTCTACCACAGATATCTTGTGGGCTGTTGGATGAGAGGAAGTAAAATGTAGATAGCGATTAGTATGGGTCGGTTTACGATAAACACAACGTCCTATGGTCTCATTGTCTTGTTTGAAGAAAAAGACATCTAAGAATGGAATTCCATATTTCTTATCTCCCATTAAATCATGTTCTCCTTCCATTTCCACAGTAAATTGAATGGACGGATGGAATGAATTGATACAGCATAAAATATCGTAGCATTCTTATTTCTGAACCTAAAGTCATAAGCAATTTTATCCGGAATCAAACCTAGTGTTGCGAGAGGATTTAAAACATCAATCGCGTCTTTAGAAACATTGTACACACCAGGATGAATACCAGTTATGCTAATAATCTCTTGAAGTCCGGCTATTTCATTTGCTCGTGTACTTTTCGCATAGGGAACCAACAGTCTTCATTTAGTCAATATTTCGGAAGTACCATAAACCGACCATCGCAATTTATATTTCATTTCGATTTGATCCTTGCTAATTTTAACCGATGTTTTATGCTTTCTAAATGTTCCGTCTCACATAATAACATAATACTCAATTCGAATATTCTACTATTTACAGCATAGTTATGCTCAAGTAGTTGATTCATCCTTTGAAATGATAATTGATGTCTTGGTGTCACAATATTGTATACGTTGGTACTCTTGTAAGAGTTGCTTAAAACAAGACCTGCAAGAAAAGCACCACAAAGTGCAAATCTTAGACGTTTCAGTTCAGCTAGTTTAATAATAGTTTAGAACTTTATTAGCAGTAAAAATTATAACTACTAACATGTGTAACAACGTGTCAGTATACATAGAGTACAA
>JAQFZH010005065.1:0-11062 GCA_034695485.1 Entomobrya nivalis
CCACCATTTCCACTGTAGTTGACCGACACCTCCCATATTACTGTCAGTTATTACCTACTAAATAAGTGTTCCACACAACATGATGCATGGTCAATATCAAGTACTAGGTAGCTGAAATTTCAAAAAATTTGAAAAATTTATCGTGATTCTATATTATTTTTACACACCTTACATATACATCAAGATATTAAGAATCAAAATGTAACCTAAGACTGGTAGACAAAAGAAGTGTACGTTATGTTCCTCTTCTTTCTTCGTGTGAATGTATGACCTATGTACGTGATTTGAAGATTTCTCTTGAGCTAATGATATTTCTACGTCATGTGAAATGCTGACTTTTCCTCCTCGTTGTTCCCTTTTCCCCCACTCGTTTCACTGAGATAACTTTTCCTATCCATTCTTTTCCCCCAATTGCGCCATTCTCACATTGTTCACATTCAACCACCATGCTCAAGTTAGGAATAGTGTGTTGGTATGTATATTCCTGACGGTTTTCATATTTGGTTTACATACATATTCATACATTATCATTATACAATACCACTTTCTTTTCACCATATTCATACTAAAAGGCAGCAGCTCACCCATTTCCTTCCTTCCTCTTTTCACACTGTCTGCACTACTTATGTAACTTTAACACAATTTTTGTCGATGGCATTTCTTATCATTAAGCCGGTTAACTACTCTATGCATGTCATCATCGTGTACATACACGTTTACTTTCACCTTTAAAAGTTGCAACACTGTTTCAAAGTCTTTGTTCCTTTCTTCTCTTTTGTGATTTACAAAAAACCAGAAATGTTAGCCAAAATGAAATTCGCTAGTTGAGTTGAGAGAGTGTTGTATCCGGAATATTTTAAAGCATGCTTGTCTCCTCCCAATATATATATGAATATCGTTTATGAAAATGCGGCAGTAGAACATAACTCGTTTTGTTTCTAGATACATACATAATATACTTAAGTACTTTGGTTAGTTTCACTCAAGTGTTTCAGATAGAAGACTTAAAGCCCCCATCCCATCATCCTAGTTTTTCATCTTTTTAACGCTTCCGTGCAAAGTGAGATCGATTTCGATTCAGGTTTTTTTACTCTTCTCACTCTCCTAAAACTTAAGTGGCTTTACTCGCAGTTAAAAAGGAGGATTTGGTTTGATACATATATCACATCAACAACACACATGCACACATACATAAAGACAGAACGACAGACAGGCACAGCGAAACACTTGTGAGACAGATACTATTATACTTTTGATACTTTTTCTTGTAAAGTATCCAACTCTTTCACAGTTCCACGATTGCATTGTCCTCTTCCTCTCGTTCCACGCTACTACTCTACTATCTCTCAACTTTTCTAGCTATATAATCTTGAGGAAAAAAGCTTGACTTTAAGCTTGTTGTCCTCATACAAGCATAAAATTGTGTTGCGACTTTGTCTTGATTGAATTTTACAAAATACAATTTTTGTGCAGATACGATACTCACCAACTTTGTATCACATCTACGGATTTGTAGGTGCGAAAATTCTTTTTACTGAGTGTCTGGGTTTTGTAAGTAGTGTCATACATATATTTAGTTACATATACATATTTGTATTATATGCTTCTAAATTATCAATGCAAGAGAAAGTCTTTCTCTAAGAATATACGCCTCAATTGTTGTCAGTTTTGTGATGTAAATTATGTTGATATTAGATGTTTGAATGGGCTAAAGGCATGATGTATTTATATTACTTATTACTTACCATTCAACAGCCAGGGCATCTCGAAAATCATCAGCTGCAAAATACATAACCAATTTGAGATAAATAAATCTTGAATTTTTTATCCAATGAACTAAAGGTAGTTCAACTTAATAAAAAGTAAGTAACTTACGTAATTCACGAAGTAGGGGTAATATGTTTTCAGTAAGGTAATCAAATATCTCACAAAGTCCATGTCCATATTTTGCCAGCCTGAAATTATGAAGGAATAAATGAAATGAACCGTACACATTGCAAATCTGTTTGCTTAAAAATGTATTTTTAATTGCTAATTTATGCAACAGTTAACTCACCTGTGTCTTTCATATCAAATACGATCGAAATCTGATCACTTTGGGACTCTCTAAAAGTTTACAAAATAAAACGAGTTTAAAAAATACATATGTATATATATATAATTAGTGAACACTGATAAATATAGCCACAATGCTCAAAATCAACTAGAATCAATTAGAGGGCTACATTTTGGTTACATAAGCCAATCATTTAGATCTGTATTATTAGTTCCAACAAGCAATCAAGATGAAGCACACTATTGAAAAGGAACACATTCATAGCTCAAACTTCATGTATAAATGTTAGAAGATGCACATCGACTAAAATAAATTGCTAAATACATCGTTTCAGAAAGGATGGTTATTTGGTTGATAGCTGAGAAAAGATTGTTTTGACTCCATTTCTTCTTGTGTTTGTTTCAAAAGGAAATTTTTGAGAAACAAACAAAAAGCAAACAAATCGTTATCGTATGAATACGATGCCAAATTGAAAGCAAGTTTTCTTTCCCAGAATACGCTGAGTGTGTACTCGTACATAAGATGTACATAAAAAGTATGAAAGGCTATCTTCTCCTCTGCTTTTCATGTTTCAGCGAAATCACTAAAGTTGCATGTGGAGGGAGCCCTGAAGAAACAACGAGACTCCAAACATTCGAAATGGATTCACATTCATTTTTCTATATGTCAGAAGCAACAACAACGGATTGACTGTAACAAAGAGACTTTTTTGTCTTCGAGAGTATGAGTTCACGTTGCGCTCCACTTCCTGCTATTTCTTCTATACATTTCATATTCTCTCTACATTCCTAAACAACATCAACAACAGCAGCCTCACGCACCAAAACAGCAAACTAAACTGTTTTCTTATTTTGAGGCAGTTTATTCGGTCGATTTTTGGATAAACACTAAAAGTCTTCTCTTTCTTCAATGCCTGCCACTGATTTCCCTCGTTTCAGCGGATGATCAAACACTAGCCAACAAACAAGAGTCAGACAAGCAAGAAAACTGAGAATACAGACGCACACAGTTGGTTGGTTTTTGGTAAATTGCTAAATGCATATACACACTCTCAAAAGCTTTCACTGGTGAGTTTTAAAAGGGATTTAGAATATATACATAATATATGACGCGGTTAGTTTGGACGAAAATTCTTATCTTGAATTATAGTGATTTTGATGGCCATACATACTACCTACACATCAATTTGTATGATTCTTCCGGTTGTACTTCATAAATTTCATCATGCATGCATTCATGCCCAAACTTCCGAAAGTTTATTGTAATCCAAGCATTTGAAAACGTGCTATTAACTATGCAGAAAAAGAAAATTTATTTGATTGTGAGGTCAAGGATGTATAAACTTTTTAACGGGGGCACACACATAAAAGGAAATTCCTTTACTTAAAAAAAATCAGCTAAAGTGAGAGTCGAATGCAAAGAGATCGATCTAGCTCCTCCATATAATTTCCTTCTCCACAAAATAGTTTGATTCAAAAACTAAACGAAAAGACCATTTTCTTTATTGTGGCTCACCTTTCAATGCGCTCAAAGTAGTACACTATAAACTTTTGAAGTTGGTCCATATCCATCGTTCCTTTTTGGTGGTGTTTAGCCTTGAAAATGAGCAGCTTCTTCCCGTAAACATCCTTGTTCCTAATGAACAGTGTTCCTTTCTCAAAGAGTGCAGCGTCCAATTTCGTGTGATCCAGTTCTGTATCAAAAACAGAATATTCACAACATAAAACTTTTCATCCACAAAAGGGTTCATATTTAAAAGTTTTCAACCAAGTATAAACATAGGGATGTCGTATGCATATATATCACATAATTTTTTACCATCATTTTATAGTCATTTTAATGAAAATTTGATCTTGTCCATTTACCCACATAATAACAATTTCATTTAATTATTTTTCAAGCTTATACCAACATGGTTCGGTTAAATGTTATTTGCACGCGTTCATAATCAAATTGTGGTTCCTTTAATTAAACTAAACTAACATATAATATTTGATGTATGCTTCTTGAATCAAACTTTCCCGATGACTCATCGCAAACAGGTATGTATTTTCTTTGGGACGTAATGTTGGTAGTTGTACACCTAGAATACTGGAACTACTTTTACACTTATTCTTCTCTTACGCTAACAAAAAGAAAGTCAATTCTACTCAAGTGTCTACTATGTACATTTCATTTCATCATCGACAAAAGTTCAATAGAGCATGATTTTTATAATGCAATGAAAATCAATTAAATTTAAACGGAAGAAACTCAATCTTTCTCTTTATCTGTTTTCCTTTTCCTTCTTCCTACCTCTTTGTTCGTGTAACAAAAAGCATTCATTCAACTCTTTTTCCTTCTTCGTCCTTTATTTTTTTTTCTCTTCAGTTTGCTCGCACACGTACGCTTTCATTTCCAGTTTTTTTTGAAGCCGCTGGCATCACTCCCATTGAAAAAGTCATATACCAATCATGCCATCATCATCACAGTCGCAGTCACACAAAACATACAGTAATAATAATATATACTTTTTTCTTTCTTCTCTTCCACACAATAACAGACATTTTAATAATGCTTGAGCAGTTAGCAGCAGACAAACACATCACATATGCTATGCTGTGTTATCAATCCCACTTCGTCCCAAAAAAAATCGAGTTGGCGATTACAGTACATAGTAATATGAAAACATATTTTATTTACTTTTCAGCAAAGTGGATATGTGCTCACATACATACTTGAGAACTTTCTTCTTCTTATACCTATATGTATTTAAGAAGAATAGGAACTGCAATCAAGGAAGTATAAAGAGAAGTATCCTCACAAGACAGTCATACTTTCTCTCGCATCACTTGCCGCCGTACCACTCCCACCATCACTATCACTCTTGCCAGCCATTATTGCCAGAATCATCAGCTGAAAAAAAAGAATTGTGCTTATCTTTTTGCCATCAACGTCACCATCATCAAGTTTTTTTTTCTAAAAGTTTTTTTCTCCTTTCATTTTTCAAAACTCCCTTCCAATTTTTTACTACTGTTGTATCATATTTATTCTCTTTTAAATGTGTTTTCAGCACAAATTTGTGACTTCAATTTTATATTTCCTTTCCAAAGGCCGTCATCATCTTGTCTTTCAGCTTGTTCATAAAAAGACTTGTTATCTTTGAAAATATTTTTTTGTCGAAACATACGCGCGAACTTACGTTTTACGTAACTTCTATCCAACTTTGTATGTATATGTATAATATACAAACACGTGTATGTACAAATGTGTTCTGCTTTTGTTTTTTTCATAGTTTTTTTTACTATTTCTCTTGTTATAACAGAACTAGCACACATTTTTGCTGATTTTCTTGTTGGCTGACTGCCGCCACTATAAATACGTACGACACACACATAAAAATGCTCAACAGCTCTCATGTCCCTTATTGTAAAGAAAGGAAACAGCAGCTTTTACTGTTTTCTTGATGACGACGATGATCATGATGATGATGTCCTCTTTTTCACTTTCCCTTGTCGTTGTTCGTTACTTCCTTCTTTCTCCTTTTCTGTATTCATTGCCGCACTTTTTTCTTTTTGCTCTTCTTCCTTCTTCAATCCGTCCGACGACAATTCAAGAACTAATAATGGCGGCAAAACTATTATTATTACTGCTATACCATCGAGAAGAGTGAAAAACGAGGATGGCGACTTTTAAAAGGAGAAAAGGAAGGTATGCGAGATATGTGAAAATGGTTTTTGAAAAAGACATCAAGTACAAAAAAAGACGGCGACGGCATGGCATGAAAGTGAAATTGGTAGGAAGGCTATATAGATATTCAATACCTCGATTACTAACAAAGATGTTCAACAGCGTATACAAGTATTCTCCCCCAACCAAACTTGTCTATGTACATTGGATTACATCACATTCATATCATTCCCCATCGTCTACCGTGTAGGTTGGTAAAACATTACGTTCAGAAATAATAGCAGTTTTTTTCCTAGACGAAAAGTACATACTCCATAACATCAACATACGGATCGACTAAATGTCCCTTCAAAATAGAAAATCACCCAGTTCAAAGTCTATCTTGTTTTCACTTTATCCTTCTATGTTCCCTTTTTGAAGTGAATGATGAACCAAGGGAGGCAGCGAAAATTTCATCGTTATATTACTTTTCCTACACTTGTTCACTGGTGAGTATTGGTTGCAAAACGAAACTTCACATTTTTGCAGTTTTCTGTTATTGTTATTCCACAAATGAATATGTGTGGGAGTAGTAACGCCAACATTTCAAGTAGTTAAACAAACAGAACGCAAAATTATATCAGTGTAAAAAGTCAATGAAAAATCATTGGTTAACTATAGAACGTTCTATTTTTGTAACTATTCTACTAATGTTCCTAGAAAAACGAGTTAGTTTGCATGTGCATGAAATAACTGCATACATATGTGCATGGCTTAAAAAAGGTTACCGAAAAATTCTTACTGCTTTTGTTTACCATGGCTGTTAAAAGGCAGACAATGGTTATAATAATATAAAGCTAAAAATCATCAAAAATATGTTTATGTATGATGCTAAGCATGTATGTATATGTGTCTAGCTTTCTGTCGCAGCAGTAGATACTAGTCAGTGCCACAATGCACTGGTATAATGCACATGAGTACACAATTCACAATCACAAGTGAACGTTAAAAAAATACTAAAGCATAGATTTTTTTGTGAAAATAGAAAAAATGGCTGTAAAAAACTTAAAGGAATTTTCACAACTATTTTCTCGTTTTTTTTCTTGGCAGCATCTTAAATACATAAGATGTTCATTTCGCCTGCCTTTCTTTTGGATTGCTTTTCGTTCTTCTCTCATGTCGTCATTTGATCCTTTGATGAGATTTTTTCTTCACTCGCTTTCTCCAGTGTGTACTTTGTTATGTGAAGGCTTTAGTAGTAAAACCAACTGTGCAATAATAGCTTTTAAGATGGTGGCAGTATTTTTTGCGTGCTTTACTTGCTTTTGAATCCTCAAAAAACCACTGAAGCGCTGCAGTATAAACAGCTACATAAGGCATGTTGCTAAATAACATCATAATAACAATACCACCGCCGAGACGACTATATAGAGCAATTTTTGTTGCTACAATGCAATCTTTATTATTTTGGATTAATAAATCGTAGCTCCTCCCTTGTTACATTTTTTGGGAGTTTGTTGCCAGCTGTGTGAAGTGAATCGATGAGTGAAAAGAGAGCTAAGTACTTCTCTTTGTGATTGGGTGATATGCGTGCTTGCAGAAAAAAATGCCAAGTCAAGTACCAAAGTATTTATGTCTCATTAAAATGTAGTCCTTTTTTATTGCGGGTTTTATGTGGGGATATTAATGCTGCATTAATTTTTTTGCATGTGCTGTTGTTTTTTTAATACGAAGTAATTTGCAGAATGTTGAGAACTGGAGCCACTATGATCTCCAGAATTTAAGCAGACGAATTCCTTGCTCGACGGTCTAGACGGAAAATGAGCAAAAATTCAAACTTGTGAAATTAGTGGGAAAATGAATTGGAAATTCGCCATAATTTAACAAACATCAACAACTATACAAAGCTTGTGGAATTTTGGGGTGACATTATTCATCAACTGAAACACCACAATTCAAGTGAATTTTTTTTTTCTTGATCGCTTCTTTTTTATATTTTTTATACTTTTTTTGATAAAGAAAATGTTTTTCTTTTTATACTTTCTTGTTGTTGTTTTCTCTTCAAAACAAAATAATAAGTGGCTTTCTTTTTGCTGAGAAGGAGGAACAAGGGAAAAAATAAATTGCACTTTTGCTCACATTTTTAGCTGGTAAGTACAAAAGAACGATAAAAAGGTCGGGTGTCGGTTGAAATATAATAAATGTGCCGACTTTCTCCCTTTTTCCCTTCATCTCGATTTTCTTCAGTATGGAACACTTTATGTATGGGTATGTGGTTGGTGAAGTAATATCTTTTGATATACTGGTACTATAAAACAAACCTACTTTGTTTTCCGATTGGGTTGAATTGCAAAATGGATTTTCTCTTGTAGTGAGGTTTAAAAAAGTAAAGTGACTGATGTTTTGGGTTGCTGCTGGAATACAACTTCTGCTGCCTTGTGTATTTGTATGCTATAGTAAATAATTCTCCTCTAAAGTATTTTGCTAAGCTTCTTGCCTTTTTTAAACAGTACTACTACTTGCTTACATATGTATATACCCCTAAAAGGATAGAAAGGCAAGACCAAAATTTCCATGTATGCTGCTGCCAGATTCAGACAAGAATTGCTTTTTTTTTATCTTTTCTTAAAAAAACTGAAACTATTGTGTAGGCCAGCCTTGTAGAAGCATTTCAGTAATCCATATAATATAACACATTAAGCAAAATATCCCTGCCAAATCATAGTTACTTAATGGATGAATCTAACTGGATACAATCACCCAGCCTTTCTCCTAAAAGCACCTCATAAAATAACGTATACTCCATATAATTCCACGTATTTACATAACCAACCAGAAGGTATAGATTGTTTTCTGTACACTAATGCATCACATTTTCTCCGAAGAACACACACTTTCATCTCACCAGCCTACCACACGTACACATTCACCACGTTCATCTACAATTTCACCGATTGTGCTAATAGTCCATCTATTTCCCGTCATTTCACTTTTGTTGACAGCAGCTTGTGTGTGATTCCCCGGCTGCTCCTGCTTGCTTACTCTTGCCACCATGCTTGTGTTTGTGCTTCTTTGCTGGATTAGGTAACATAGTCAAATACAAGCCATTTATAGAAGTAACTGTATACTTTTTTACTTGTAGAACAACACAACTACTAACCAGCAGAAGGAATGAAATGTCAGAAAGGGCATGTCGAGTTACTCCATAAGTCTACCAAAGAGAGGCAGAGTAAAAAGAAAATTGAACTGTTTGAGTTTTGCAACCACACACGAAGTAAAAGAAGATGAGGACAAGGAGTAACACAAGCAGTTATACATTTAAGAAGAAAAAAGAAAACCATTAGTAAAGTTACCATTTCTTGTTCAAAGAAGTAGCTCTTTGAGAAAAACTTCCAGCTACACAGCTTTTTCTTCATACCGATATTTTTAGCCTGCTCCATATGTCTCCCTACTAGCTTGCAGCTATAACCAGTCCTCATCATCAGCAACATGATCACTTTATATTACAGAACGCGTGCCTATCAAGAAAATGTTAACTTATAATATCGTTAACCTGCTAGCAAGAGTACTTTCACATTATCTTTACATATGTTTAATGGCCAAGAGAAGTACACACATGAGTGAGTAGAGAGAAAAAGAGAAAAAATGGTTACACACATGAACACTTGATTCCATCATAGTCATCATCAGTTTTAGTATTCTCGTAAATATGTCTCCTACTATTTCAGATGAAATGTCTGCTGGGTTGTGTGTGTGTGTTGTCAGACGATTTCCCAACAAACTCAAACTTACGGTTAGTCCAACTGTAAGGCTGAACAAGTTGCAGCTGTGGTGATATGCTGGTATATATTCTCACTTAAGTACAAAATATATGTGTGTACAAAAACAACCATATTGCAGTTGTGGGACAGGAAAGCTTTGTGTGTGTGGATATATTTTTTGTCTGGTTGTTAGTGGCACAGTCCGGATAAGCCTTAACATCTCATCTAACACACATTGTATTGCTGCTTGACTTTTACCATAACTAATGTTGGTAATGTCCGTTATTATTACCGCCACAGAATGGCATGACATAATATAAGAGTAGTTTGATGTATGCAAACATATGTACTTTTACTTCCTATTACACCATTACTGTTACAACACATTAGATCTCTCATGGTTTTTTTTTTGTAAATACGTACATTTTACACACACACACGAAACTCGTGGTGGCATTTGCCCTTTCTCACTCTTTTCAGATTTTCGCATTTGTGTTAGTTTTTCGTTTTTGGTCCCGTTTCTGGTTTGCTTACATTTAGTCGTCAGTGGCACTTTGCCTGAAAAGACTGACATCATCACAGAAGAGCCACAGCTGTGCTTGTTATACATTCCCTCCCCCAAACATGCTGATACTAGCCATACAAGAAATATATTATCTCAGTTAGCAGCAGTTGTGTCTCGTGTGGTAAGTGTGTATGTCTCCTTTGGTCTTTCTCATCTCTTAACTTGTCTGTTTTAATAGAACATACACACAGACCGCTAACATCGCTAAACTAAACGAACAGTTAAAGAGAAAGCATACGGCATGTTTGCTGTTCTTCTTTTCTATTATATATTTTCTACCTTCCAGTCATATAATGATGATAACAAGCGGATGAAGACTAAGAGAACCAATAATGGTAGGAAGTACCTTGAAGCTACTTTCTACATGTTTCCTCTTCAGACTCTTCCTATTACTTGCATTATTGCATGGATAGTTTGACTTTTTACAACATAAGTTAAGGTGCTGTTCTGCCACTGATGTGTATTTTGATAACTTTTTTTTGCTTTTTTCATAACCTTCTCCTTTGTTCTTTTTTCTTTCTAATTTTACACCACATGATTCATATTCATGCCTTTTGTACTTCGTTCTTGTAATAGAAATACTCCATTTTCTACTTCATACATATGGTACGCATGTAAAAAAGCCATTCTTTAGTGAATAAGATATTAAATCAAGTACAAAAGGAGAGATGGATAGAAGGGTGAATAAAAAAGGAGCATGAATAAGAAAATAGCCATGAGGTTACATTCAGTTGCTTGTCGGTATACATAATAAAATTTATTGTAAATGGCCTGCTGCCTTCATATTAATGTTGTGCTGCTGTTACTACATAAAAGCCTTTATTTTTCATCTAATATAAACATATAATACGCATAAACATGCTTACGAACAATATGTATACACAAAACTATACCTGAATCTTTTACATAAAGAATAAGAAAAGGACCAAAGAAAATATGGTAAAGTGGATAAAAAATAGATAGGAATATTATTCGCTTGTATT
This sequence comes from Entomobrya nivalis, assembly GCA_034695485.1. Taxonomy (NCBI): domain Eukaryota; kingdom Metazoa; phylum Arthropoda; class Collembola; order Entomobryomorpha; family Entomobryidae; genus Entomobrya; species Entomobrya nivalis. The sequence goes on from JAQFZH010005065.1 coordinate 11,014, forward strand.
ACTTTTTATATATTGAATTGGTTCTGGCAAATCTCATTTTGTCATGGAA
>JAQFZH010005066.1:0-11061 GCA_034695485.1 Entomobrya nivalis
ATACTTTGCATTTGACTTGTTGGGCGACGACTGAGTACTTATTGTATAATCTGTTTCTTACAGGTCTTGACATGGCGAATTACGAAGAAAATATAGAAATACCTGATCCAAAGAAATATTACGTAGCGAAACTTGTAGAATATTCTGTGGATTCATCTACCGGAAATGCTAACACAGTAACATCTCGCACAGGTAAGAAAAATATGGGAGTGTGTGAAGCCTAATTGAATTTTTTGTTGTTTCATATTTGTGGTTTAACTGGTTACACTGCTTGTTTTTTCACCACCCCATGTTTTGCAATTTCAAAAATACTTTCAATAGTGTGTTGAGTTTTAGTCAATGACAATTTTTTAAATTAATATTACTTGGGATGTTGTTGGTAGATGAATCGGTGGAAACAAAGCACGAAGTGGCTAAAATAGATCGCGTACGGTCTGATAGTCCCGGGCCAATTGTCGGGGGTGATGCCGCACCAAATATTATGGTTCAAGAGATGCCGATTCCAGATGATATATCACTCCCAAGCATTCAGAATTATGATATTTCATCTGACGAGTCATTACAGAATGTTAGGGTTGCAATTCGTACAACTGATCGATGGAACGATGATTTAGAAAAAAAATGGCGTACATGGAAAGATGAAGAAGCAAAGTCAGTGTCTTTAATTTACATTTGGCATATTTTTTTTACCGAAGTTAGGTCATATATTCTATGATTAACACTGATTTTTTATATTGTGTGTAGGATTGCGGAGGAGTACAATGGCGAAAGAGACTTCTTTATCATGGAACCGGAGAGGCACCCGAGCTACCAAGAGGAATGGTTGAAGTATTGGGATCAGAAATGTACGGAACTCGAGGCTCAAGGAATTGATACGGAAAATTACAACTTTCACAAAGATTGGATGGGCGTGTGGCTTACAAGAATGCAAGAAATTATGATGGTTAAAGTTGAAAAAAGAGTGTAAGTTCGGGCCTGTATTTAATGATTGTATTCTACTTGCTTCTAAGGCTAATAATAACGAATGAATATTTTTGCAGAGCGGAGTTAAAGACGAGCTTAGGCATTGATAAGCATACACTTCGCGAGCGATTCGGTGTCTCTAAAGAAGCTACGAAAAGAAAGCAAGTGAAGAAGAGGGGGAAGAAAACACCTGACGATGATTTGTGTAGCAGCATTAAATCATTAGGAAAAGTTGGATCCAGTACTGTCAATGGTCCGCTACCTGTGCAACCTTCAGCGCTTCAGCAACGGAACAACAATAATGTACATAATAGTAAGCCTGAATGTCTTCCAACACCCCCTGTTACTGATGAAGATAGAAATAATAGGGAAAATGGGGATGGGGGTAGTTCGCCTCCTCCTTCTAAAGAGATTAAGTCTGAAAATCATTCAAAGCATGATAAGCACGACAAACGCCATAAACATGCCGATGACGAACGTCGGAGGGATAGACCAAAAGATAATCATAGAAGACATAGAGATAAATATGATAATAAGCACAGGAGAAGTAAAAGCAAAGATCGTAAACATAGTAGTGATAAACACGAACATAAGGACAGGGACAGAAATGAAAAGCGTCATCGAAAAGATGACAGGCATAGTAGTAGAGATGATGGGCGCCACCGAGACGACAAGTATAATCATAGAGATAGGAAAGAGCATAAAGTAAAGGAAGAAAAGGATAATTTAGAAACTGTCTCTCCTCAGTCTCTTACCAATCTTGATTCAGCTCTGAATATAACTGTTAAAAATGAAACTAAATCTGAATGTTCTATTTCGTCGGCAGAACCCGCGCCTCCTGGCGAGGAGCCGATATTAGGTTCCAGAAGTAAACCTGGAAGACCTACTGCCCCAGTTATTTCCGACCGATTTTCAAGTAAGGTGAAAGAAATGAATAAGAGGATTGAAACTGAGCTAAAAGTTAAATTAGAAACTCGCAATGAATCTTCTAATTCAAAACCAGAACCCTTTAGTCACTACAGTAAGCTTAATGAAAATTCTAATAGTAATAGTAATGATCCCTCAAAATCAAAAAATGTCACGTCTTGGTCCTATAATTCATCAGATGAGGAGAAAGGCAAACCAAATTCAGAAAATAATTCAGAAGTAAGTGATGCTAGTAGTAATGTGCGAGCACTTCAAAACAAGCTGAAAGAACTTCGAGAAGCGTTAGCTACAGCAGACGAAAAACCTATAACAGATAATTCAAAACGACCAAAAGTCATACCTGTGGAACGTATCAATAACAAAACTAATCTTGAGGATGGTGAAGTTGGTAAGTCAACTTAATTATTTGATTTTTTTCAAAAAACCCAATGTTTGCGCTGTATATTATTATTTCTTCATCATGTCTACGTTAATTATGTTTTCTAGGTTCAGACATATCTGATTTAGACCTTAATGCTAGCAAAGGTGTTTCTACATTTGTCAATAAGCTAATTCCAGGTCGAGCGGACCTAAACATGGCAGTGGCTTCGACTTCGACTAATACAAATAATTTAAGTAAGAACTCAATAGGATTTCATTTATTAGAGCGAAAGAAGTCATTAGATGAATCTAGCAGTAATAGCAATGACAGGTAAGCTATAATAAATTTCGTGAATATCTCGTTTTAGTCGTTTTTTTTTGTCATTTATAAATTGTATTATGCATTAATTAGATCCAAGCATGAGAGACGGGACGGCAACAAAAGTCACAAGGCCGACAAGCATGAAAAATCCAGAGGTCACTCATCGAAACATGATGATCGAGATCGGGACCGCAACAAGCATAACAACAAAAGCGGCTTTAAGGACGACAGGCGTAGGTGGGACAATAAGGATACTCGTAATTACAATAATAAGGGTAATCGTGGTCACAATGATCATGGTCGTGGCGGTAATAGAAACCTAAGTAAGCGCGGAGGAGCACATAACCAAACATTTGGGAACACTAAAAGTCATTATACCAATAATGTAACTGTAACACCTTCATTCGCTGATGATTCGTGGGCGGCCGAAGAATCTTGGGAGCCTGTCGAACAGCCACCAACACCAGTTCCATTATTTCCATCTGTGCCTGATAATTCGTCCCAAATCCCTGTCCTCGATTCGTCTCGACCGCAGCAGCATCATCCCCCATATAATCAACCACAACCACTATTTCATCCGCAACAAAGTCCTTGGGACAGTGGGAGTGGATGGGGTGCTCAAGGTTATCCACCTCAGACTGGTTATAATAATTATTAAAAGAAGTTAGTAGGGCATGTAGCATGAGGAGCGATTTTTCTGACAGTGTATGCTATATCATTTATCCATAATATTTTATTTGACTTATTGTTAGTTTCTTTACAACTGTTAGTTTTCTACAATATACACTTTGTTTTTTATTGTTTTCTTAATCAATTTGTTGAGGTTATGCATGTTGTTTGCAGTTTCAAAGTCAGGGTACTGGTACTGTGTTTATATTTTATGATAATATTAATTGCTTATTTTATTTTATTGTATAGAAGTTACATACTTAGTTATTAGTGAATCAAATCAACTTATTCTTTTAGAATCTGTTCATTCGTAGTGTTTGCATTGTATGTATATATCAATTGAAGTCATTTTTTCGATTCTAATCAACGAGCATAATAGTTGTCGAATGAATAAAAGTATAAATTGTATATTTTTAGTGTTGATCTCTAAGAACAAAGTTTCGTAAAATGATGGCTTGGTTAAGTGGATATTTATGAAAATGGAACTACTTTTCGTATATTACTGAAGCATCATACAAATTTGTTTGTGGTATGACATGAGATCAAATGTGATGTCGATGTTGTCAGTGTCATAATTGGTACTTTGGTATTTTTACATTAACAGCGCTTTATTTCAAGTTATTGTTGTGATTTATTTGATATTTATTACATAGCTATATTTCATAACTTATAACTTTATTTTGAATAGCTTAAGATATCGTAAACAAACCTAAACTGTTGATATACATTTTATAATGTCAAGTTTCTAATCAATTTTTAGCTAACAAAAAAATCGCCCATAAAGAATGTCCGTGCAACGTGTAATGTTATTGTGGTTAAATTAAACAATACTGAACTCCAGTAATGACATACACAAGCATTTACAGTAGTTACATTAACAAATTGCACACTGTTGGTAAAAACGAAGAATTAAATTATTTCGACTAGTTATTATGGATTGTGGTCTCGTTGTCAGTCCATTTCTAGAGTTTTTACAGATTTAATTTCTTCGCGAGCATTTAGTGCAGTGTTTATAAGTACGTTTTTACATTAAGAATTGGGAAACGATCATATAAACTAATCCAATCAAATTTTCGGAGCACTGTCATACAAATATGACTACTTGTAATTTTATTATGAACATTTTTCATGATGTCTTTTCATAATATTTTCTCGTATTTATTTATATGTTAAACTACAAACTTATCATTTAGTACACAAATATAATCATATCGTCATGTACATAAGTTAAGTATACGTACTTTGAGGTCCAGAGCTTTCTAACACGATATTGAATGTGTTAATGGTGTGAGAACTATAATAAGTTCTGGCAGTCAAGTTCCCCGTCTGGGCAAACACAAGATCTTCCACCTCTGGCATTTGGCAGACATAAGCGTGACTCCCCACATGAGTTGTATTCGCATGGGCTGTAAACTGTTGCAAATAATAAATTAGAAATATTAAGTAATCCATCATTTGAGAAGGGAAAAATCATTACGAGACTTTTCTCTTACCATGTGGACATGTTGTTGGAACAAATACAACTCCATACAATTTTCCAACTCCGCCTAAGTGAACGTCGTAGCCAGTTGAAAGCTCTCCAGTTTGCCTTGTGGCACGCTCAACCTTTTTCCTGTGGAACATGTTTAAATTTAGAAGCACTCAAGCAAAAGGCCTGGTATAAGTTTAAACGATAATTCATGTGGAATCTTACGACTCCCAATCACTCCAGTAAAAGGTGTCTGGTCCCAATGCTAGTCCAAACGGATATTTTATTTGCGTTACATAACTTCTACGGTTTCTTCCGTCGATGCCGACGCATTCTAGGAACACAATTTAAATTGTTAAACCGTTATTCTGAATTGAAACTGTTCACGTCGAAGAATTTAGGTTATTACCTATTTTATGAGTTCCTGCATCCGCCCAGCACAGTTCCTCTGTGTTTGTATCTACGACAAGAGAATTAGGTAATGCAAGACCTTCCCCAACTAAAATTTGTCTGTCCTGACCATCCAGTCCGGAATATTCAATTTTAGGATAATCCCGGTTCCAATCGCTCCAAAACAGTCGACTAAATCAAATTTCACGATGTAATTGAATTTAAATTACAACAATTTCAGACAAGTTAAATTTAAAAATTAAATTCGCAAGAATTATACTGACCCTCTTTGAGGATACACTGCAATTCCTCTTGGATTGACCAACCCAGTAGAGATAACGGTTTTGCGCTGTTTGGTTTTGAGACTCGCAACCTCGATGGTATCTTTCAAAGAATCTGTCCAGTAAAGATTCTGCGACACTGGATCCACACTTAATCCTTCCGGAGACCCGATTTCTAGAACCATTTTTATGAATCAAAAATTTAATCATCCGATAAACTTGGTAAACCCCACAAGGATAAAAAGTCAGTTTGACATTCTACCTTCGTCTAAAAATGTCGCTTTATCTGAACCATTGAAGCTAGCTGTTTTTATAGCTCTAGTTGCGACATCACTCCAATATATTTGATGATTGGGACAGTCAATGTCGATTCCAATAGCCGTTTGAAATGGTTCAACTACTAAGGGCACAGCTTTCCCAGTGCCCAACGGAACCTTAATGAGAGTCATGCCCTTGGTCACCAGCAAAAATTCTCCGCCACTGAGTGGTACTATTTCTTTGCAGACTTGACCATCCCCTTGATATCCTGCATTTAAACATGTGTCAATTATTGTGTGCGAATTGAGAATTCATTCATTCTTGAAATTGATAAAAAGAGCGTTTTTAAATCACATCATCATCAATCATTTAGGTACATCACATTATTTGGAATTCAGACAACTTATTCAAGCTTTTTTTGTAACTGGACAGACAAAAATCTGAACTCTGTACACATTTTGTGTTAGTATGTGTCATCTTGCTGTCAACCAATGTGAAAATTTTAGTGACCACGCAAAATCTCACAATGCCCCAAAAAGTGTTCGTCTTAATTTTCGTGCAAAAAAGCGTCTATTTATAATCGTCCTACTGTACGGTTACCAAAACCGAAGTTATGTACCTTGCTTGCATTGACATTTCCATTCTCGAGTAATTTGATCAGGTGAACAGTCGGCGTTTACATCACAAATAGTTCTATCCTGGTAGCAGGGTACGGCGGATCGGCATATAAAACCATCTCCTTCATAACCCTTCGTTAAAAATATGCATTTTTAAAGACTCTCATTCAAATAATAAGGGTAATAGCCATTTGAAAAGGGTTAGAAGTAACATACTTGAGCACACTGGCACTGGTAACTTCTGCTTTCAGCGTCGTAGCTACATTCAGCATTGACACCACAGTTCTGAAGAACGTTGCAACTCAATAAGTCCTCATGACAAGTTTGGCCGGTTCCTTTGTATCCTGGATTACATTCACAGGTATATTTTGACTGTCGAGAATTCCAAGTGCATTGAGCATTCGGGTCGCAATTTCTCGCGATATCGCACCCGACATCACTATTCGGACGGCAATCTTTTCCATCTCCTTCGAATCCTGAAAGACATGGTAAAAATATAACAATTACTTTGCATCGTTCTTCTAAATGAATGTATGATTTTAACGAACCTTCTCGACATCTACAAGCGTATTGTTGTTGCACAGTGTCATATTCACATTCGCCATATGAACCACAGTCAGAATGGCTGGAACACTGGTCTGTAAAGATAAAATTTCAATATCCATACAATCTTTAACTGTTGTCGACAAAATTTATAGTTCATTTTATTTCATGAAAAACTAACCTTGCGCGGAACATTGACGGCCATTTCCGCTGTACCCATGATTGCACACACATGTGTACCTTCCGTTATTACTGTACACACAGGCAGCGTTTTCATCGCACATAGACGGATATTGAGCACAAGTGATACCTTCGTCGCCAACATTTTCAGCTGTAAACATATTATGTTTAAGAGAAAAGTTAATTCTGTAAATTAGCTTGTACTATTTTTATTGCTACAATCATGTAAACATCTTACAAGAACCCAGAGCATCGGTAACAGGTACACAAACTCCTCGAAGATCATCATATTCATAACCAGTGGAACAGTAGCATGATCCAAGCACACATATTGGAGAAGGAACTGGTTCATCAACTCCGGGATCTGGTTTTGCACAAAAAATATTGCCTTTCAGTACAAATCATGAAGAATCGAGTAAAATATATTGGCCGATGAGTTATTTTTGGATTTTAGATCCTTGATCTTGGTTTGGCTCAAGTGAGCCACACTTACATCCAGAAGACCTCATGCAAACATAACCATCACCAGTGTAGCCAGCACGGCAGACGCACACGTATTCCCGCACCCTTTCGTCTAGTCTACAATCGGCTTCAGGATGACAGTTATTTTCGATATCACACGTTTCTAAAGAATGGAATAAAATAACACATAAATCATTTTATGAGATAGTACAAAAGCATGTAAGCTCCACAAAACATTTTAACAGCCCTACTGGCTTCATTAAAATAGTTGGGGCAATATGATTCATGGCAAAAAATATACGTAAGTACCCGTGATTTCTCGGTCGCCTACGCCTGCTTGCTCGTGGCACTCCAATCCGTCTCCAACATAACCTGCACTGCAACTGCAAACGAAAGAGTCGCTTGACCTGCTGTAAATGCATTCAGCATACGGGTGACAAAGATCTCTTACTTGACGACAATCTGGTGGCGAATCATCTTTGGGAAATGAAACATTTTTTTTTAATTCTTGCATTTCCGCTAATGTAAGTATAAGAGTATATATGTTTTAAATTACCTGGAATATCAATTCCTGTATGCTCATAACAATACAGCCCATCGCCAAAGTACCCTGGTAAGCATCGGCATTCTGGTTGACCTCCCGGAATTTCTTGGCATGCAGCATTTGGTCCACATTGAATATCAGTACAAGTCATAATTTCTGTTCACGAATGGACATTTAAATGTATGCATTAATTAAAATTAGATTTCATTTTCTTACCCGAGGTAAACACATCCGTCTACCATATTTTACATATTTTCTTACTTGTACACGTGTATCCATCTCCAGAATGTCCAGGAGGACATTCACACCTATATGATCCAGGATAGTTTATGCACACAGCATGTATGTCACAAGTTGAAGTTCCAATTTGACACTCGTCAACATCAACACAGTGGGGAGGATCCTCTGGGTTTACATTAGCACTTTCATAATTATACTGTGGCTCATACCTGCGTTTTAAAAATAGGTACATGGATTATATGTATGTATGAACATCTGAGACACATTTTTGATTTCGTGCCAATTTAGCCAATTTATCTTCATGTTGTGTCACTAGATCTAAAATATTTTTTATTTGCACAAATCTAGTTTACCCAAGATTGCAAATGCATCTATAATTATCTCCTTCCACCACGCAAGAACTATTTGGGCCGCATTTGTCCTTGTTTTCCTTGCAAGGGTCATCACCTGTGGTGTCATAAATAACGCGCAACGCGTGTCGTGTTATTTTTGTTTTCCTTATTCTCAGACAACCAAAATATTTTTAGAATGTATAAAAATGTACAAAATGACTCATCAACATCCCATCACCAACCTTCAACAGGTGTAATCATACTAGTAATAGCATATCTGCCAATTCCTTGTGCTACATCGTACACAATATAGTTCTTTCCAACTTTCATTGTGGTTGTGTCCAACTCTGGTGGAACTGGTGCAGCCCAAGGACACTCTTTGTACTCAATAGTCTGCACCAGGGAAAAGGGATTTTCCACCGAGGTCCCTTCCACTTTATAAGAGTGAGACGACTTTGATCGTATTGTTCCAGGGGCAACTCGAGTAAACTCCATTTTCAGATCCACAATTTCAATGCTCTTTCCAATAGGTACAAGGGGAAGGGAACCGTGAAGCCTAGTGTCAACTACCATGTGATTGAACACATTAAGCCCAAGAAAGTTTTGGTGAACTGAGACCTTTTGACCAGTTTGGTAAAAGTTTATATCAGCCGTGTAATTTAATATGCCACCTGAAAGACATACATTGTATCAATGTAGATATTCCGAAAATCTGACTGACTCAGACAGATTTTGTCTGGCAATGAATAAAAATGATTTGTTACCAGTTAACGTGAATCCGTTGGGAGCTTTTTCGCTAGAACTAAACAACCAGGCAATACTTGTGCCTAACACGATGACGGACTGAAGGTCGAACCCAAGCCTTTCAGGAATTTTGGCAACTGCTGTATAAGAACGACCGTCTTGTGGCAAAATGTAAGAAAACAAATCTGCATCCTCTATTCCCATCCCATTCAAGACTCCTTTGACTTTACCGGTAAATCTAACTGGAACATCTGCAAAACATTGTTACAACGTCCATCAGCCATAATTTGTGTTTAATGTATGTCGGGTGGACGCAGTAAAATTTGCGTCTTAGTTATATAAACAAAATGCGTAGGGATTTTTTTTTCTTCCAGTAGTTAAATTTTTTACGGTTATGTTACAAAATGTATAACAAGTTGCTTCCGGATTCCTATGAAATTGTTAGCAAATTTAGCTGTTCCAATATTTCAGAGGTCTCACCATTTTGCAGGCATACACGACCATTTCCGTAAAATCCTCGAGAGCATTGACAGCAGTAACCCGGCTCATAATCCACACAATTTGCGGAACTATGACATGACGTGGATCCACCAGCTGCACATGAAGAGCTTGTCTCAGAAGAAGATTCCGCTGTGTGTAGCAAATTTCATAATAAAATTGTTTATAAAAATTTTCATTGTATGTTTTTCAGTTGGATGGATATATGCTTGTTGTGGTGTAGTGTAACTGTATTCCGCATTCTTGTTTCATCACATAATTAATCTTGACGTTAAGCAAATATTATGAAACAGTAGTTTCCTAATCATTATCATCATTTACCCAAGTTTGCGTTAAGATCTGGCTCTTCCACCTCATCGCTAATTCTTCCAATTCGAAAAGCCCAGACACCGTCTTCGTTTATGTTAGAACGTCTTCCGAGATAAAAAGATATAAAAAACATGATTCCTTGAGCCTGCCTCGCTTGTAATGCCATAAATCAAAATACCGTCATTTGTATGTAAAACTATGCACATACTTGTTTAAGCTTGAAACTTGATCCGTTCCAGATCCCTTGAGAGAGAAATGTGGTCCATTTCCAGAAATTAAGCCTGCTTGTGCTTTGGCATCCGGCATGTTTGGATTCTTACCAGTCCCTTGAATCCAATCTATTTTGTCGTATACAATGGCAATGTATGACTCGCCACCATCAGATGCTATCACAAGTTGGTATGTATTTGTCTGCACGCGATTTAAAAAAATCATGACAAAATATAACAATGACACACATGTTTCAACTAAATTTAGATAAGTCAAAATGAAACAATTCGCATTATTCTACCAACCATTTACTCAAACCAAGTTAAATTATTAAACTACTGTCATGTAAATCAGAGAGACAGAGTTTTTACTCATAAAACGCATCACATATTATATTTGACATAAAAAAATTGCATCTGTTTCAGCAATAGCTTTTGCATTCATTCAATTATTCAGGTCAGTAAGCACATGAAAGCATATTCTCACGGTGAAAGAAAGTCTTTCTTCCAATTCTACGGACAGACAGGCTATTCTACTTTCTAGGAAAAGTTTATTAAACATTTTTTGCATGCAAACAAATCAATTCTACATTTTGAGAAATGTGTTTCGAATTTGCTACCATACTCAAACAATAACAGTCACATATAATACATACCCACGTATTAAATTAGAACTGCCTCTACCGTTCAAAATGAAAAATATCCTTAGAAAATTTACGAGCAATAGCAAAAGATGTTTTCATCT
>JAQFZH010005067.1:0-11060 GCA_034695485.1 Entomobrya nivalis
TTTCTCGATAAGAGTAATATTTGCTGAAAGCATGAGGCAAATCGGCCACAACCACGTAAAAGTGTTTCCTCGTTAGTGTCAACCTTTAAATGTTTGAAAAACAATTAAATTTATAGCATTAGCAGATTATACTAAATTTGACACCTTAACAAAAAATGTATTTAAAATTTAGTCTCTAGATACCAATTAATTGTTGTGTTGACACATAATGGCGTTGTAATAAATTTTTTGTGAAGAATTAAATAATTAAGATTTAAACCCCTTGTATGCCGTAACGTTAGAATTTTAAACTGAATATCATATGGGTGTTATCCTCAAAAGCCACATTCAGTTATATGAAACCATAACATGGACCAATGATCGCAGTAATTTTGACGTTCTTCGCATTTATTTGCAACGGTGTTTGTAGCTTGAAATACTGAATAAATTCATAAACTTTGTTTTGCTAAAGAGTCAAGGACTTTATTTCTTTTTAATCTCTGTATATTTGGCAACCCTATTGATTGTTAATGCTCAGCTTTGAAACCTTACAATGATCCACTTTTGGAATATCCCTTTATTTCTTGATCGCCTTATACATTTGTTGAAATCGATAATTTGTTAAGATATTATATCGATAACAAAGTTTTAAATTTCAACATCCAAAAACCAGTTTCTTGACGAAACCATATATTTCAATTAGTTCATAAGCTTAATCAACAAAAATATCGCCATTGAAAAATATGTTAATGCGTCGCAGACTTGCCCTTGACGTCTACAAGTATTTCCATTCAACAAATTTTCAAACCTTAAGTCATTACTTTTGCTTTAGAACCAACACAAAAAAGTCGTATAGAAATGCTACCATTCCGAGCAGCTATTATATTGCATACTCTATTTAGAAATATATTTCCGATGTCCCATTCAGTTTATTTTATGATTATTGGCGACTTTTTACTGTTTAATTAAGATTGGTACATAAATAAATTCAATCTAAAAAATGTTAGAATTGCATATTCATGTAAGCTTTACATTATGTCTTTTATTAAAATATTATAAACTATATTAGGGATATTTTCAGTTCCCCAATATATTTAAAAAAGACTAGATTGCAAAACCGATTGTCTTAAGATAATATAACAATTTAAAATATCCATTACATATGTAAACTCAAATCACAAAAACATATTTCTTTACAACTCAATATCGTTTACTAAAATATACCATTAGTAGGCCGGTTATGCTAAGCTTTGTCGTCAAATGGAGAAAATCAATTTGTATTGACGTCTTATCTTATTTAAAGTGTGACACAAGATTCCTTGACTCTGCTTTTATTGAATAGCTGCTTCGTCTAAATTTGAGCGCAGTTTCACTAAGGTGAAGTTTCAATACTTGACATCGACCAATCCATAACTTCATATAAAAATGCTTCCATTTCTAACAGCTTAAATTGTTCATAACCTTTTTCAAAATATATTTCGCGAAATACGCCCTACGAAATGGACTACTGCAACTACAAAGTAATCGATAGTAAATTACATCGAAAGAAAACCCACAAAATTGCTCGAATTTACATAATGCTTGCATATTCTCTTTTCTTTACTCCTGTTCTAATTTTGCGTCTAGCTTGGCTATTTTTTAACTGGAAGTCCTTTACAGTGAACCACGTTGATCAAGTGATAGTGTACGTATTATATCTCACACTTACATTTATATTTCTCTCTGCCTTTCATACAATTCACAGCCCGGAAAGCGAACTTGAATATGTAGGAAATCTACTCTTTGATATTTGAAAACACTAGCAAAAAATCTCAAGTCGTGTTTTCTTGTAGATTTTGTAATTCAATTGCCATTTTACATGAAAACGACGTTTAACGATGGAAATTTTAACCTTCACATTATCCTTATCGTTTTTCATTGCGGTTTATGTGTAGACCGATAAATTTGAAGACACGTATTAAATGACATGAAGCTATTCCTTGTAGTTTAACGAAATTTGCGCGATGTTGAACCACATACCAATGTAAATCAATCAATTGAGTTCAATATAATATACATATACATGAGCATACAATATACTACTCTAAACCTCAAGGCAGGCAGACCACAGGACTGCTGTTGTGGTATTATTTATATAGAGGTAAGACGTCATATTTGACTAGTCCCCGGTGAATTCAGGTATAATCGAAAGATGTTGGTTAAACATTATCAACGCACAAAAGGTACGCATTACAAAAGACAACAATATGTGGTGGTGGTTAACCTAGATGCAGAACATATAACCACCTAGAAATAGTAGGCCAACACTAGTGTACTGGCCTTCGTAGCTATTGCTTGAATGGCACAAGTAATTAAACAGGCGTTTACCACTTTGGGGTTTCCATCCAGCAGGTAAATATACATTGCCAATACTTAAAGGAAAAATAAATAAAACTTGAAAGGAGAGAAGAAGAAAAGGACCTGCTGCTGTAGTGCCTAAGAAAAAACTTGTTTATTTTTAATAATATGGTAGATGCAAGTTGGTAAAGATAAATAACAAAAAAATGGAAGAAACAAAATAAGAATAATAACTGTTCTTCTATACACTAGTTATACAAATATTAGAAAATTTACTTTAAAAATTAGTAAGCTTAAGTAAGAGGCAAATGAGCTGAGCAATCAATTAGGGATGCTCATCACATCATCCAAGATTCCAAGTGAGTGATTATGAGCTGAAGCCCATTATACAATAAATTAATGTATTTTAATCGTTATTTTAACAAAATGATTTATGTGTGAATGTAAGCTTAAATGAGCAGTCCCGCTCCAGATTCTGTTCTGCATACTCTGCAGATCTTGTGTACTCCTCTTATTACCATATTCAGTTTTCAATACTATACAGTATACAAAAAAACGAATAATGCTGGTGTTTTTTAATTTCAATTTTTGTTGTTGCGATATAAACGAGACCACAAGAATCTTTAGATATTTTCGAGAATTTATAATTTCAAATCCCGGTACCAGAAACCAATTTATTTTAGTTTTTGTTAAGTTCGTTTATTAAAATAATCCATATAGCATTTAGCTTGTCGTAAACCAGTACTTATTAAATGTCCTTGTTTATGAAAACTTCGGGTAAGTTAATGTTTCAATAATTCCCAAATAAACTCATACAACAACTCTATTTCGAAAATTTTGCCCTTCCAGGCAGCGAACAACATATACACCCCTATTCAACAGATATTTCCAATGGAGAATACGATGGAGAATATTCCAACTATTTACAAAGAAATTGAAAGTAGTTTACATCAAAAGCTTGTTTCGAATTTTAATCCTTCTGACATTTCCCTATTTCTATATTCCCACTTTCGTTGGGCGCTTACCTTGGTTTTTTTTACTGGAAGGTCTTCTCATTTAAAAAGTGGTTCTTATCAACACAATCTTTCTCGTCTCGAAAAAAATTTTCGCAGTAGTTTTATGGGCAAATGAAAAATGAAAGGGCCGCCGTCGTAAAGTCTTTTCTCTATTTGGTTATACGACTGGTTGGAAAGGATTCGTGCCTGGTTGGTCTTTAATGTCAAATTTGGATTGATTTAAATTATTTCGATTTAGATTTATTTAGCTTGACATTATATTATAATTGTATGCTTAAATAGGCTATATAGAACAATTTTATTTAATAAAGCATACATAAACTCGTATTATTTCAATAGACAAAGAAGAAGGAAAAATTGACAATATAAATTAAGATATTACCAATATCCGAGTTTTCGATTACTTTTTAAAGTCAACATTTAAAAATCGAGTTTTAATAAATAATAAATAACTTTTGATAAAATAGACTATTATAACTATGCTTTATATGCTTTGACTTGGCGCCAGGCAAATAAAATCAATTTAAATCAATTTTTTATATTATATTTTAAAATGCTAAACGCGAACTTTTGACTTTTTGGTTATATTAGAGCTACTCATCGTCAGTCTAAAATAAAACGTAGTTCAGTTCAGGTAAAATTTCAATACTCTATATATTTATAACGTCTTATCAAAAATGCTACCATTTCGAGCAGCTTACATTGTTCATAACCTTTTTCAAAATATATTTCCAATGCCCTATGAAATGGACTATTGCAACTATAAAGTAATTGATAGTAAAACACACCAAAAGAAAATCCACAAAATTAGTCGAATTAGCTTAATGCTCATATATTCTCTTCTCTTTATTCCTGCCCTAATTTTACGACTGGTTTGGTTATTTTTTAATTGGAATTCGTTCACAGTATGCAACGTTGACCAAGTGATAGTGTACGTATTATATCTTACACTTACATTTATATTTCTAGCAGCATTTTATACAGTGCATAGCCAAAATATTGAGCTACAGTATGTGGGAAATGAACTGTTTAAAATTTTACAAACCCTACCAAAAAATCTGAAATCGTCGTTTCTTGTCGATTTTGTTATCCAATTGCCATATTACGGAAGAATGACATTTATGGACATTCTGGCTTACTTGTTATCAATATAGTGTTTAATTGTCTCACTAGGAGTTACCTTATTGCCTTTTGCGATTTCTTATGAACCAGTTCAACTTATTCTACAAAATTCAAGTTTATTGGCAAAAATGGGCTCATCCACTTTGTACTTCGCTTTGATGAATTATCTTGCAGCAACAATTCTTTCCAAATTACTATTTATTCTCATATTTTTAGAAGGTATTCTTAGATTTTCGCCAATGGTTCACTTTGGCTTAGAGTTCAAAAGGTGCTACCAATCTTTTCGACAATTGCATCTTCTCTTGATAATCGGGCACAATATTCAAGCTTTGTTTTTGCCTGCGCTTGTATTCGTTGGAGTATTTTTGGGATTTTCGGGAGCGTACATGACGTTAAAAATGTATCCAATGTTAAACTTAATTATGTACATGTAAGGTCCAGCAATTACAATGCTGTGCTTTGGACTTGCTCTGATGTTGACCGTTTTGGCTAATTTTCCTCATCATCATTCAAGAATTTATAAACTTCATTAGAAACAATTTGTGGGGAGGAAAATAGACAAGATGAGACTACGTGCGTGTAAACCTATAAGTTTTGAAATTGGTCCGTATGGAATGGCAACTTCAAAATTGGGGCTACTTATTTGTGACGATATAATACGAAATACTGTAACAATGTTGCTTCTAAGTTAAGCTAAATTGTAATGTTTTGGGTTTTGGTCAATTAATAAAGCGAAATTTAGTGATGAAATTATTTGGTGTTTGAAAAGTAAACTTTAACTAAACTAAAACAGTAAACTAAAACAGTAAACTAAAACTGATTATTGGTCTTTTGTTTTGGCTAAAGGCCGCCACCATCAAAGAAGGCATCTCAATTCACAACAAACACGATTCTTCCAAATTAGAATAGAATTATTATACGTTAAATTGAAGTACATATAGTGCCAATAATAACTTATGTTATATTGTTTTCTACTACTGGCATCCCTCCCTTGGTAAATCGCTGATATAGTGTTTGTATCATTATTTCAATTGATTTGGGGCTATATGTAATTATATTGTACTAACGTACTCAACATGCATTTCCATTTCTACAAAGAAGGCTAAGGCTAAAAAAAATCATACAAGTATGATCGAAATAAATTAGAGCAGATTTTTTAAAAGAGTTTAAATATTTTTGCAAAACACAAAACATTTTTTAGAGAAACATGAGTCTAATATAAATAAAATCGTGACCATGCTTTATACAGTATCATGCGACGTGCTGGCGGCGCCATAAAAAGATAATAGCCAGATGACCTTATATAATGATTTCGTCTTGAGATATCGTAGCAAAAATACTTGTTCAATTTTTGCATATCTAGATTTTCCAAAACCAATTATTTTACAACGCTACGTAACGTAATTTAAAATATGCCCATTTGTCATAACAATTTTCTTCTTTCCAATAAGCCAAATTCAAACGTAATCAACTCTCAAAATGAGTATCACGGATTTATAAATTCATGTCAATTTAGTTCTTAGAACACCAGCAGTTGCTTTTGACATAATTATGTCTTGATTTATTCATTTATTAATGACAGAAGATAGAATATAATAGAACAGAATGTAGCTGGAATATGCAAACATGAAAATATACAATTTTGTTCACTTTGTAAAATTAAATATAAAATACACACTAAAAACAAGTATTAACATAATGCTTATTACCAATAAAAGAATTAACTTAATTATATATTGCTACTTGATAGCTCAAAAAATTATGCTAAGACATACTTTTGTTTAACGTATTAACATATCAATTAACATTCACATGTCATAAGTCACAAGGGAAACCTGAGCTGTAAAGTAATTGCTGAACTTATAGTTCGAATCAGAAATATATCGTGAAATCAATTCGTCAGAAACAAAAAGTTAAATATTAGTAACGAACAAGAAAAAAATCCAATTTTGAATTTCTATCATGCTCAATATTATTCGCTTATAAGCCAAAATTACATTTAGTATAAATAAATTAAAATAAAAGCACACAAACACAACATTTATATTTATTGAATATTAAACAGCTGGAATAAAAAATCTTGGGCAGATAAAATGGAAACGAGGGAAATGAAAAAGTTTATAAGAAGTTGTAGGCCAGTAGTGATACATTGGAACAAAAATTTAGTGCTGGGGAGAATGACCCAGTTTAATTATATCAAAGGTATACTTGGAGGAACCGGAAAAGTCCTATTAACAATTAGGAATTAGAACTTCTATCCAAAAAAATAATTGTTACCATTTATACATGACTTTAGAATTATTTAAACCCTTTTATCTTGTAAAATATTTTATGATAGAAATTAGAAATAATTACTTAAGTCGTTTACATTTAAAACTAATGTACACTAGTTAAAAATGTATTCTGGAATAAATTAACGCTTTCGCGAATACAGGAACTGATTTAATTATTTCTATCGTATAATTACATCAACGTTGAGATTATTTAGTCACCTTCACTAACTCATAAAGACAAAAATCTAAAAAGTGCATTTATTTTATATCTACAAATCAGTCGTAAGCAACATGAAATTTACGGTAGCATTTAAGACACTATTAACGTAGCTCATTTTCATTGCTTCGCTAATAACTGCAAATATCCCCACTTCTAACATTATTAACCTGCAGGATTTTACCATTTTGTTAACTTCCTTCTTCGAGTCAGTTTTCAAACTTAGATTTTCCGTCCACGTGAACGATTGAACCTCCCATTTTCGTAAAATCCAATGACTCGTATTATCAAAATAAATTCCGATTTGAAATATTATCATTGTACTTGCAACCGATACAAGTAAGGCAAAACCTGCTGTGACGTACACGGTGGGGTAGTGTTTTGACAATCCCCAAATAAAAAACTTAAATTGGGTTGCTAAAGTTAAAAAGGCAATTACAAGCGAACCCGCAATTATTTTGCTGGCGAGTGGCTTCACAATTAGGAAACATATTTCTAGGCATTTATACTCAAAAATTTGGTTAGAATTAACTTTACATACACAGTTTTTTCCAAGATTACCAAGAAGATTCATAAAACAACGAGCCATGCCCACACAAAGGATTACACAAGTACGGTAATTCATAAAATTTGCATGGAAGCAAAAATGGTACAGGACATAGTGAAAACCCATTACAATTATTGATTGTCTTGCATTGGAATCCAAAACCTTGAAAAATAAGTTAAAGGGATCCCAATGCACAAATGAGAAAATAACTGCTAAAATCTCGGCAATTAATGGGTAACTACAAATCATCGAATAGAATCCAAGTGCTATTAGGTCCATGTCGTGAAGTCTTGCTTTTAAACTTATTTTGGTGTTCAAAAGTTTCCTGAGCTCTAGATTTAAAAAAAAAGATTTAACATCTTCATTGAATTTTGTATGAATAATTTGTTTTTTTAAACCTACAAATTTACTCACCAAAGATGATACTCGACTTTGCTTTTTTCAGTTCACATTTCCATAAAGCAAGTATACTCCTTCGTTTAACTTGATTTGGTTTAGGTGTAGAGATATTCAGGCTAACTTCATTTGGAACACCTTCTAGGTGGTATAACCAGTTTGTCACATTAACCCAGTCACCACCATATTGCGAAAGCATAACAGTTAAGAATAAATGGAGAAATATTCCAAAAATTAAGAAACCCAACAAAACAACTTCACTGATTGACAATACACCAACATTTACAAATAAAATAATTTCAACTAAAGAAACCATTAATGCAATCAGGTTTACTAGAATGGTTAAGTTGTAAAGCAAATTGTGTATTTTATTGTTTCGAGCATACTTCCAAGTTTTTGATTTGGGATCCCATTCGACGAAGTAGTACGGAAATGTGTACTTGTTTACCAACTGGTTTAGTTCAAGGCAGTGAATTATCGATGCTGAAGGCATGGCGTATTTTATTTTATGTTTTGTAAAAGCTAGAAATAAAAAAGAAGAAAAACAATAAAAAAATGTTTTTGGAAATGATTTTTTCGAGCAAACGTTCAAACGTTTAATGAACCATTGTCATGTATAAGGAGAAAACAAAGTCTACATACTTGAACAAAATTTAAGGTTCATGTTATTCTCATGTGATATGTTGTAAAGTTGCATCCGTGTGTCTAAACTGAAGATTTTTAAATTTGTTTCTAGTGTATGGAACCCTTTTTTACAGTTCCTTTCCACTTTTTCGGATATATTAGATTTCGGCTGGGGCAAATGGTATACTTGCATCGATATAACCCAATAATGACTTATACTAATGCTCCTAAAGTTTCGATATAAAAAAATCCTTTCAGTATACATACGTCCAAGGTTTGTAGGACTTCATGAAACTTTACGCCCAATTTCCCTGGACATTGGCAAAATTAAAGTTTACCATACGACCTACAATTAATGCCCATTGGCCACTTTTGTATAATATATATTAGTATAGATTATTTAAAAAATAAAACATATACGAAAAACAGAGTGTGTATTTTAAAATTCCACAAAACTTTAATGACTCCCATCTTTATGTTCTCATACATAGTTATTACACTATTCCTCTACTTTAAAATAATCACTTAATTTGGACAGTTACCTTCGAAACACTGCAAATAGTATTTCATACATTACCTTGTATATTTCTGGTATTTTTAAAAATATTAGTTGTATAATAAGTTGAGTGAATGCTTTTAATATTACTGAGAAGTTAAATATTACTAAAATAAGGCCATGTTTCGTCAGAATGGGATCAAGGACACACGAGAAATGGATATAAGGAAACATCTCGTTTATAAATAATTTGCCAAACTTAACTTGATTTAAATGGATAATTTTTTTGGAACATGAATAGGTTTTTTTAAGTTACTAACGTTGCTAGATACTGAAAATGCTGATTGCACACAAGACAATAGACAAATGTTCGGAACAAAAACTGACATGTTTGAAATGACAATCAATAGGCCTTGGTCAAAACTAATTCAACAATCAAGTGATCAGAGTTGGGTTGAACTTATGACCTAAACAGACCCAAATCCAAGGGTTGGGTTAAATTTAACCTATTCTCTCAACACTTAAATATATCTAAATGGGAGTTATGTTGAATTTTGACCTATTTAACGTAACTATACACTAGATTGCGGCGATATTTTTTCTCCTAATCAACCAGGAGATACACAAATTCATTAGATAAAAATAGATCTATTTTTTGAAAGATAAATTCCTTGGGTTTTAAAGCGGTTTACTATTAAACGTTCTCAAATAATGAGATGCTTGTTTGTTTAAGTTTGT
This sequence comes from Entomobrya nivalis, assembly GCA_034695485.1. Lineage (NCBI taxonomy): Eukaryota > Metazoa > Arthropoda > Collembola > Entomobryomorpha > Entomobryidae > Entomobrya > Entomobrya nivalis. Next base: position 9,746 of record JAQFZH010005067.1, read on the forward strand.
GGCATACGTTTGACTGCATATCATCAAATATTTAATTTTAAGTATATATTGTAATATGTTGAACCAATCAAATTTTTTTTATCGTTATAAAGTTGTTTTTGGCTTTTTCAACAAAAATAAAATAAAAATTTGTTAAACGAATTTCTTAATAATTCAAGCTAAGGACTATTGATTATTATCATTTGATGCAATATAACTTACTTACGTTACTAAAATTGACCCAAATGTCATTTAATTTTTTTACAATGATGCAAATTAACTTTTCCGCAAAATTATAGTCAGAACTTTTTTGAGCAAACGGTTTTATAATGATGGTATGAAAACCCTATTTAAAAAAGTTTGTTTCAGAAGTGACAATATTTTTCAACTGGGGTCAAGTTTTATTGTAACTTTTTAATTTTAATGTTTTTAAAGGACATCGAATAATCAACTAAATGGATACGTGTTAATTTTATTAAAATTGTTTGATATGTGATATGGAGATTTACCTTCGAAATTTGATAACTAAACCTGAAACATAAACATAAATAATAAACCTTCCAAAATTTGTAACTTTTGAAAATGTTTTACTAATAATATTTGACGAACCATTTTTCCGCCAAGATTTTTTGACAAGGATTTGTCCCATGTTTTAATCATCATAAGCTTTGTCCTCTAACATTTTCCGACAGCATGCCCAGGAATACGCAGTTAAGCCGTCTTATTATGGTGACGCATTCTATTATGACCATAAATCTTTACAAAATATACAGACACAAGTCTCTTACACGTACGTTCGAAAAACAAAAATAGTTCTGTTTGTTGTTAATAAATAAAAATAATAATTTCTTTGGAAACTGAAGAAACACGTCTACAAATCCGTCGTAACCAACATAAAATTCACTATAGCATTCAAGACATTGTTACCATAGTTTAATTTCATGGCTTCACTAATAACTGCAAATGTTCCTACATCTAACATTATCGATCTACATGATTTTACTCTTTTGTATATTTCCTTTCTCTCTTCAATTTTCAAAATCGAGAAAGATTTAACCTCCCATTTTCGCAAAATAGAATTACTCGTACGAACTAGATAAATGCCTATTTTAAATATCAACAGAGTTCCTACAAGCGACACTGCAAGTGCTAATACAGCTGTAATGTATACAATGGGATAGTTTAGTGTCAATCCCAAAACCAAAACCTTAAACTGTGTAGCAAAAATAACAAAAGAGATTACCAGCCAACCCGTAATGATTTTGTTTGCTAGAGGTTTCGCAAGTATAAAACAAATTTCTAAGCATTTGTACTCTAAAATAAGGTTAATATTAAT
>JAQFZH010005068.1:0-11059 GCA_034695485.1 Entomobrya nivalis
GGTCTCCGTTGACGGATTTTCATGATGAATAGCATTTTGAAATCAGCGTTCAAAACTTAGCTCCGGGGTACATTTCAGTCGCACATAATAAACAATAATTGTTTAGTTTTTAAAATAATTTAGGTGTTTTTATAATAAGTAAACAGTGGATTTTTGTTACAATTTTGTAATTTGTGTGCAGTGCTTACAAAAACCGAAACAAATTCTCACTTCATGTACACCAAAACGCACACTGTACAGGGTAATAGTTTGCCACATAAAACATTTTAGAACAGCCCATGAGTTTTCGAAAAAAGTAATCGAACCTTAAAAACTTTCTCGTTTTTATAATAAGTATACACACTGTATTAAATATTCAGGGCAAGTGACCCTAATATAACGCGCGATTGAATGCTTTACTTTTGAGACCTGGATTAGAATACACTTAACTACAAATTGTTTTCACTAAACCGTAGTTCTTATTACAATACAACTTCTTGTGATGATTTTTGAGCACGACTTTCATGAAAGTAAAACCATGCTAAAAGTAGTGATATTTCAGCATAAAATAATTTCATTTTTAACAAGCAAATAAAAAATACATATTTAAGTCGTTCGCCCGATTTTGGGTGAAGTGACGACCACTTCACCAAAAAATATTTTTTTGAACGACACTTGACCAAAAGCCGATTTTTGGGCAACGACACTTGACCAAATTCAATTTTTTAATTTGTACTAAACTTTGTACTTTGTTTTCAGCAAATTTAAGCCCTAAACAAAAAAAAACGTTATTTATAGGCGAGACGCCTATAAATAATGATTGATGCACCCAAATCAAAGGCATACGGGGTGTTTTTTTGTAGCATTATATTTAGGTACTACTTTAATGTGTTAATCGTTTGAGATATTCTTATAATATGTTTGCATTCATGGCATATGCATGTACACAGTTTAAATAAATTGCACTTAACAAAATTTTAGTGCATGACTAAATGCGATTACGTAACTCTTTTATTGCGCTGCCACACTCATATTCTATGAAAGCAAAGAATCGGTTCACGAATAATTTTTGTAGAGTAAATGGTGTATTTTTTATATATGTAATATTTTCGCCAAATTTGTTTTCTAATTTTGGAGAAGTATGACATTAACGTCATTATGAATTGGATTTTTACATTCTTTATTTGTAGTCCTTAAAATTATATCATCTACTGAAACAAATACTGCACTAGTATGCATTTTTAATGATTTACAGAAGGTTCCGCAGATGAAAAAAGTACTTGATTCACGTTGCTCACTGACGACGTATTTTGTTTTTTCCCAAATGCACATTTTAAAAGTTCCCAAATATCCAATAATATTTTAAGTTTTCCCATTAATTTCACAACCCAACTCACACAATTGCATTCAAAACACCTAAAAATTATTAAAGATAACGTTAGGCCCACAGCTGGTAACAGACAAAGGGAAAATATCTGACCAAAGTTGTTACTTTTAAGACTTTCAATTTCTTCCTCATTCCGTTTTATCACACCAACTGTATGAGCCTGCGATTTCATTGTAAGCGACCAATCGAAATACATTTGCCACCACACTGCAATTCCACTCTGGTAATAATCTTTCGATTTCTCCAATAAAGCCGTTGGAAAATATCCAAAATATTGATGTCCAACCAACGTATCCATAATTATATCATTCCCCAAATAAGCAGGTTTTTGAGTATCTTTAAGTGGCTCAACTGTTGAACAACTATTTCCTTCGGAGCAAGTAAAGCAGCTTTATGACATGGCATCAAATGACTTTCAAAAATATTTTTAATATAACTTCGATAGTTATTAACCAACTGACCATAGTCAACCCCTCTCATCATTTCAGAATTGTTCAGATATCGCCAAGTTGTCTTCGTAACTTCCTGTTGCAAATCTTTTAGCCTTTTCCATTCCCGAACCGGCGATCTGAACAAAATTTCATACAGAAATTCCGACACAACAGGAATGGCTTCGTGACCATTCTCCTGATAATAGTCCTTCTGAACATTAAAGTCCTTGTCAACTTCCTTCAGATAAGCATACATCTTCTTCGAGTGTCTGTTAAACCGTTATTGATGGTAAAGTCATGGCCATCAGTGATGCAATCAAGTTGGGTTTCGTTTGAATACGTCTCAATATCTAAACAAATATGACAATAAAACATGTAAAATATTTCGATAAGGCGTATTTAAAACGTAAAACGTTGATATACTTACTATTGTCGGGTTTAGTTACTATGTAACGGCTGTGGGTACGTGAGGCTTGTATTTTTCCCATCACGAACGCAGTCACAGTAAAAACTTCAATGGAAAAAGTAAACATTCTTTTAATTCAACCGATTAAGAGAATTAAATTTCCTAACCATGCGATGCATAAATATTGCACTTACAGAATTTAAATTTCAAGCAAGGTTACGCCGAACTTATAAAGCAAACCAGTCCCGTTTTTGTGGCTGGAATAATCAATTATGGTTGTCAACAGAGCTTACCACAAAGCTCGTGCGTTAATTAATTACATGTATAAACACCTGGCAGTCTATGATGTTTCCTCATTTATTTATTTTTTAAGGGCAAAGCATTGCACATGAGCAAGTAGTACATTATCTGTCTTAGTACATTATTTGGGGAAAATTTTATATTTGTAAATTTAAAATGGTATGTAAACGAACTCAGCAATATTTTGAAGCCTACCTAAAGATTTTAAGAAGTATGCAAACCCGTAATTGAAAACACCATAACTTTTAGCTCGTTTTACAACCTCAAAATCAGTTCTTAAAATATGCAACTTCTGCTTATTTTTCAGGGTCATGCCGTACGAAGTTTCAGGAAAATCATTTCTATAGCTTACAGTTCGTTTACAAATTCATATTTTTATATTTGTTACATATTTACTTTTAAAATTTCATTCAAATTGCGAGTTTCAAGGTTTCATTATTCTTTTGGTGATCATCAACCAAGCTAATATCGAGATTTGGAGATTTTAGTAAGAGGTTCTGCCTTAATAACAAATTGTTTTTTAATTAACAGAAAACTATAAAAGCTAGTTAACTTGCATCGTGAGGTCAGCACAGTCTAAATTTTTGTTTCCAGATGACTTCTATCAGATAAATTTGCACAAAATGAGCTAACTCAAGTCAGTAAGCCGATTTATTGATTTGAGGGAAAGGGATGACCGTATTTGTGTTAAATATCTAGTTTTATTTTCAATTTTTCACCGCCAGTCTGTTCACAGCATCAACCAATTCTTTTTTAAAGTTTCGACCATCTAAAATTATAGCGCCAAAACGTTTATATTTGTAGCCGATAAACACTAAAGCTAAATTATAAGACTACCTGTATCACTAATTCATATATTGTTGACATATTTATGATAGATAAGGCTATATACGAGATCTTACTTGAAGTTAAAAATTGATAAATCCACTTTCTCGTAGCTGACTCTCCCTTCAAATATCTTTTTTTACTTAATCTAGCAGTACAATTTTTAATTTTAGCTTGATTATATAAATAGAAAACACATTTACAGTCCCTGAAAAATAAATCTTTATTTAATTAGTAGTTTGTACAACAGTCTCTAAGAGCGATTACTATGAATTAATTGCTCCTGTTAACATTATTCAGAGAAAATTGACTAAAAATAGTTTATACAGTTGTTTCGCGCGTTTGACTAATTCACGGGATTGCTTTGGAAGGCAAGGTATTCGCTTAACTCCTTATTTTTAATCTCCTGCTTATAAATACTGGTTTGATAACGAGTATTGTTTACATAAAACAAAACAGTCGATATTTATTAGATTCCGGCATAAACAAATCTTATATGGTAAACTAAATACAAAATAATACTTAACACAATAAACCTAAATTTAAAGCACATACTTGTCTTTATTTTTGCATCAGTGGATGGTAAGCTTTTATATTAGTTTAGTTGCGTTTACCTAGCTTTCAATAAACAACCCTTACTTGATAAAAAACAATTTAGATGTATATTTATTAAAAATTGATCATTATTTGATCAAACTAATTACATTTGTGTTATTAGTAAAACGCTATATTTTTAAAAGGCAAATAATGTCAATATTTGATGATTATCCAAAACCAAACAAGACAATTAGTTAAATTATATAACACTATTAAAATAATACCTAATTCAATATATCTTCGAAAAACTACTAATTTTATAACCATCTTTAGGGTCATAATTGCCTTCTAAAAAACTCGAAACGACAACAGTTAAACCTATTTGTTTACATACTTCTGGTTTGTATGTTTTACAGACAACAATCTTGTTGAATGGTTTGGAAGTAAATATATTAAACACACTGCTAGAAGAAAAACAAATTTTATAGAATATTATCAAAGCTTCCTGTAGTTCAGTGCAAAGTTGTTATAATTATCGCTTATTAAAAATGTAATACCAAAATAATTACTTATTGTTAATGTTGGTTCTTATAATTTAATTCCATCTTATTGCTTTTCTGTAATTTTCACTAATTTACTGTCTTAGACCAGCACTGGCGAGATAGTGCTATTTATTGGAGCTCCATAATGTTTTCTTTTTTACGTAAACAACATTTTGATATGTAAATATTTTCGCAGTTTATATTTACAGATCTTTATTTGTTTTTAAAGCTATAAGTTATCTAAATACTGGTTTTATCTAAATAAACAACTAAACATATCATTTTATAACTAAATTTTGGGTTGACATGTTGATTGCGTCCAAATATATAATTGAAGGATTTGTTTGCAACATTTCTGATGTGGAGTAATGTAATTTAAACTATGTGTTGTGATTTTTTATTGTGAATAAACATGTTTTATTACATTACCAAAACTTTATTGTCAACAAAAACTTTTCTTAGCTTCAATAGTATGAACAATAAAACTTAGGCACCTCTACAACTGTATGGTTTGCTCTTGGATATTCTGCTTGAAATATTTTTTGTTCCTATAAACTTATTCTTGTAGTTTTTCCAACTAAAACATTATATACTGCGGCGTAAAAGTACACAAAGTTAGCAATTGTTTCTGAACTTAACAATGATTCGAACATTGAGACGATTTCAGCTTTTGACGAGCTTATACAAATCCCTTGAAAATTCTCATTTATTGTCAGCTACATTGAGGTTTGTAAGTATCTACAAATGCACTCCTATAAAACTCAACCAATTACGTTCCCAAAATACCAACGCCCCTGACTTGTTTAGAGCTGAAAATCCTCATAATGTACGAAAATTGAAAACAAGATGCTATATCAATAGCTTGGCAGCAATTTTATAGCTATTGTAAATTATTCTAAGCATACGGAAGCAGAATACAAAAACATCTGAAATAAGATTTACATTTTTTGCTTGTCTTGGCCTTGCAGCTTCTACAACCTGCACATACTTAAGTAGAAACAATGGTCCAAACTTAGAAATTTACTTCAATAATTTATTTATATTCAAACATAAGTATAGTTCAAAAGCTGACCTCAAAGTTGAACAAGATTTACTACCCCGTCGTTTAATCGAGGTTTTGAATATATTGACAGTTCCTCTGATACTTATTACACACCCAGTGTTTCCGATAATTTACGTTTTTGGACTTCACATTGTACCTCCCTGCAAACCTTCTCTAATTGGCTATTTTCTTTTACCAGAATGTTATCATCATCAAATTCGCGGCAGTTCGAGTATCTTGTATACTATTTCAAGACTATTTGCCAAATGTATTATTTTACTTTTAAATTTGTGGTTTTGGTTCTTCGGTATCCATGGCATTGGCTTCATTATTGCTGCAATCAATATTTTGGGCAAAATATTGACTCGCCATAATGTAATTCTTTTTTGGAATCAGTATAAACGTAGCACCAATATTGAGAAGGACGCCATATTGTATCGCCAACTTCAAGTTCTGAATTTCTTAAGCAACTCTGTACAGAAAAATAGTTTAGGGGTGATAATTTTTGGAGTAATTTTAGCTCTCGCAATAAATCTCAGCTTACTAATTGGCAGCATCAAAAGCTCCCCGGAGGAATCTAATATTTTTCTGGGAATATTAAATTTAGTTGTAACAATTAATTGTTTTGCTGTACTATTGGTTGTTATTGGTGGAATGGTATCTGTTTATGTCGAGTCAAAAGAAAAACTTGCGAATGTCAAACAGCTGGAATTAACTTTTATATCTCGTGCCTCAAGAAAATGGTCAAGACGGTATTGGAGATCTTGCGCATTACTCAAAACAAAGTTTGGGGATAACAATTTTCGTGAAAAAGGAACGCCATTAAGATGTATCGATTGTGCATTTAACTTGACCGTACAGTTTTTACTCTTAGCTACCAATAAATAAGTAATTAACCAGTTTTTAATAATCTTAATATTTAACATTTTTGTATTAATTTTTGTACAATTATTTTATTTTGTTTCAACCAAATCAAAACGTTTTACAAAAACAAAACCAAGCACACCTTAAAATGTTAACAGCACTTATATAGCAGGTATTGTACCTATAAGTATGGGTGTATATCTTTGAAACGATTACCTCTTCAACCACTACGTATACGAAATCCACCGTTTGCATTGCTAGTCTTAATTAAAATTTGGCTATATTCTCTAATAAAAAATTCCAAGTTAAAATTTGAATCTAGCTCTGTATTTTAACAAGAAGAGTTGGTTCCAAAAGATTTAAATATATCCAATAAAACTGCGTGGGCCTTACCAAATTATTTACCCCGAATTTTCCATAGATTGCTCAAAAAGTCTGGAAATCATTCTAACGATAGAAGTAAATCATGTTCATCGCCAAATGTAATTTTCCAGTATGATAATCCATATGTACCATCCTGAATACTTCAACGAATTTCTTGGACTTCATCTCTGGTTTGTTAGAATGGACACAAATTTATTAATAGATCTTACCTAATTTTTGGGGGTAAAAATAATATTCCGAAACCCAACATGTTGAAAAGCATTCTTGTAATATTTGTTTTTCTTGGTGGTGGTATGTCAATTGCACTAATTTGTATGGTTATAGAGATATGTTTAAATGTTTTACAGCTAACCAGAGTAGTATATAAATATTGTTTAACTAAATTACGAAACAGCATTTCAAAATAAATAAAAACAAATAAAAGCTTGAGAAACAATAATCTGAGTAGTTTTATATTTGTAAAACTCCAATATACATAGAAATAATACACGCTCATGTGATCTTTCTGATCAGGTTAAACGTTCCGCCTTTTTGTATGTATGTTAAAAACAAACTTACTTGCTACATTAAATTCTAATTTGAAATACGGATTGTCTTTTTTTCATCTACAAATAGTGAGCTATTATTATAACTAAAGTGAATTTACATAGCTTTATTGTCTTATATTTATTTAATTCTATAAGAATTTAGGTGAGCAAATATTTAACACCAATCGTAAGTCAAACTACTAATATATCTTCACCATCAACATACATCGACAAGAAACACTGAATTTCCTTATTTTCAAATAAGAAACCACGGTAATGGTCCATTATTATTCCACACAAAAAGTTATTATTTCTTTCAAAACAAATTATCAAAAGTTATGCTTTATTTAATAAATCTAATTTTCTATTGAAAATATCTCGAAATTACGACAAATATACTCATAAACGTGTTTTCAATTGGTAAATTTTAAAAACAAATATGATTTCATTTGTATGATTAGGAAATATTATTTATTAGCTCATTGAGCATATACTTATACGAAATATAATCATTACTACCAACTGTTTTTGGCAAATTTGTTGTAATTATTGCTTAGCATCAAAGAAATTAAACATTGTTGAAATTGACTCATAATTTAATTTAATTATTAGGCTATCTTGTATTAACCACTTATTGACTGTGTATGTAAGCACTGATGAGATAGACGTATTTATTGAACCTATATAATAATGTTTTTTTGTCTACGTATTATCTTAAATTGTATTTTCTCAGTTTAATTTTACGTATTATTGTTTGGTTTTGAAGTTTTAAGTTTTCTAAATATCAGATTGATCCGCGTTATCATCCGAACACACATATTGCAGGTAAACTCTACTATAGGCATGTTGATAGTTGCCAAATTTACAATTTACGAATTTGTTTGCAACGTTTCTAGTGTGCTATTGTTTTAATATTTTATGTGCAATCAGTCAAAACTATACACATGTAATCATTACCTCAAATAACTACTTTAAGTCGATGAAATGATTTTCTTTAATTAAATAGATAATATATAAAAAAAAAAGAATAAACAAATTCGAATACTACTTGGTTTAGTCGTTTGCGCTTGTACGTTATGCTTGGAAAAAGCTTTTGTTCCTGATAAAAACTTAATCCAGTTCTTTACTAACGGTGTTGTGCTTCAATTATTATTGCGTCGTATGAGTATAGAAAAATTTGCATTATTGGTAAACTTAACAATGGCATTAGCAGTAAGACGATTTCGGCTTTTGACGAGTTTAAACAAATTCTATGAAAAGCCTCATTTGTTGTCGGTTACATTGAGACTAGTAAGTTTCTACAAATGTACTCCTATTAAACTAACCACAATTCCACCCAATCATAACAACAGAACTATCAGATTTGAAGCTGAAGACCCTCTCAACATACGAAAACTGAAAACCAGATGCTACATCAATTGTTCTGTGGTATTTGTACAGCGTTTTCAAATAATTTTTAGTCTTAGAGGTACATTGTTTAATTATAACAGGCAAACTACTAAAATATCTGAAATACTGCTTGCTTTTTTTGCTTGGATTGGACTTGCAGTTTCTTCAGGCTGTACTTACTTAAGTAGAAATAATGGCGCACATTTAGAAATGTACTTAAATAACTTGTTCATATTCAAATATACCTATGGTACGAAAGCTGACCTAAAGGTTAAACATAAATTGCTTTCACACTCTCTTATCGAGAATTTGAATATATTAATTGTTCCTTTGGTAATTATAACTCTCCCCGTTTTTCCATTATTGTTCGTTTTTGGACTGCACACCGTTTCTCCGTGTAAACCCTCTCTAATTGGCTATTTTTTTTACCAGAATGTCATCATTATGAATTTGACTGCGGCTGGAGTATTGTGTATATTTTATCAAGTCTAATTGTCAAATTTATAATTTTACTTTTAAATATGTGGGCTTGGTGCTTCGGTATGCACGGGATTGGCTTCATAATTGCTGCAGTCAACATTTTGGGCACAATATTGACTCGGAAAAATGTCATTCTATTTTGCAAACAGTATAGACATAGCAAAGATATTCAGACGGACGCCATATTGTATCGCCAACTTCAAATTCTAAATTTTCTGAGCAATTCCGTTCAGCAAAACTGTTTAGGTGTTTTTATTTTCGGAGTAATATTATCTCTCGCAATAAATCTGAGCTTGCTAATTAGCAGCTTCAAAAGCTCCCCGGAACAATCGAGTATTTTATTAGTAATTATAAATGGAGGTGTATCAAATAATTGTTTCGTTGTATTATTGATTGTAATTGGTGGAATGTTGTCTGTTTATGTCGAGTCAAAAGAGAAACTTGCGAATGTTAAACAGCTGGAATTTACATTTATAGCTCGTGCATCAAGAAAATGGTCAAGACGGTATTGGAGATCTTGCGCGTTACTCAAAACAAAGTTTTGGGATGACAATTTTCTTGAAGAAGGAACGCCATTAAGGTGTATCGATTTTGCATTTAACTTAACCGTACAGTTTTTACTCTTAGCCACCTATAAATAAGTAACGAACAAACAATTGAGCACTTCACAATTTTTAAAATAATCGTATACTTTTAACAATAACTTTTGTTTAGATTGCCATTATGTTATTAATTATGTTCGTAATTGAGTTCGCATAGAAAAATGTCCAAAAAATCGGTATCCCGCAATGAATTCATTAATCGTTTCTTTTCCAAAATAAACCGGCCTATTACGCTCTTGAAGCCGACTGTGTACTTCAATGGCAACGTTTTCATGTAGAATCCAAGCAGCTTTTTTACATGATAACATGTGTACAAACAAATCATTTTCGATTTTTTTCGTGTCTGGAATCATTTTGGAATTGTTTAAATATTTCCACATTTTCTCTGAAGTTGTTTCTTCGGTGTTTGGTCAAAATGTCCGAAACAGAAACGCCCGAATACCAAAATTTCCGAACCAAAATTCCCGAAACCAAAACAACAAATGAGTCAAAATACCAAATGCGAAAAAATACCAAATGAGTCAAAACGAGAAATAAGTAACAAGATCAAATGCATTATTTAATCAATTAATATAAAAAATAAGTTATTTATTAGAATTCTTAGCCAAATTCATTTCTATATAGGCTCCTAGATATTCCATGGTGACAGAAAGGCAGACAAGCGTAAATTAAGATGCCCAACACAAGAACAAACATGATTCTTGTGTTCAAAGTCGTGAAACTCTAAGTATTTGAATATTATGAAAATAGGATGAAATGGCATAGTTCATTTGCTTAAATGAGTTTGGCTAAAAATTCGATTAAATATCTTGTTTTTTGGTATTTTGGCATTTGGTATTTTGACGCATTTGTTGTTTTGGTTTCGGGAAATTTGGTTCGGAAATTTTGGTATTCGGGCCTTTCTGTTTCGGACATTTCCGACCCCGGATATTTCGGATATTTTCGAAATTTCCCGAAGCGAGGAAACCCCATTTGACTAATATTTGCATTAAAATATCGGACGCAGTGTTAATATACGATTTGTGGACATGATTTGGAAAGGGGTTTTTGCCCCGGTCTAAATACGCTATAAGCTTATTATAATACTTTGTACCTAAATGCACTGGGCGGACCAATGTTTCAAAGTTACCTTGAATTAAACTGTCAAACGTGTCAAAAGGACACAAAGGTGCGTCTATAGTTAACTTTGTAATATTATCGCCCTTATAATAATTACCTAAAAAACAAAGAACGCAAACGGAATAGATGCAAAGGATAGCATAAAACAAGCCCTTTTTCTTAATTTAGTATTTCCAAATATTCCAGACGATTGGTCAACCAAAGATCCATATATTTGAAATATAGTGGTTTCCCAAGAAAGCTGG
>JAQFZH010005069.1:0-11059 GCA_034695485.1 Entomobrya nivalis
ATATCAATGCTATTCTGCTATTTGCACCCAAGCAAAGTTGATGTGCTGTGTGTTTTACAATCAAAGTGCTTAAATGTTGTAGGTTGGTAGCGCATACGAATTCATATGAATTGGAAAATCCATTACTAACAATGATTACAATTATGAATAAGTAAATATGACAAACTTAAATTTCTAATAATTTAAAAATTATTTCGAATAGCCATTAAACAATGTGACATCGAATTTTGGAGCAGATTAATACGATTCATCTTCCCATTTTATTTACAGGGTTTTTTAATGATTTTTTTTCGAAAAAACGACTAATTTATTTATCAAAAAATTATTTTAAAAACTCTTTTTTATTTTTTTAAAATTTAAAATCAGTTTTTAAAATTAAAAAAATATTAAAATTATAACTTAAAATTATTTTTAAATTGTTTAATTTAAAAAATATATATTTAAAAATAATCATTTAAAATAATTTAAAATATTTATTTAAAAGATATTTTATTTATTAAAAAAATTTAACACAGAAATAGCGAAAAAACATGACTGGATAGGATGGCAGACTAAATACTCATTTTATTAATACGCAACTGTTTCCGCGCTACTGACTAAATAGAGGACATGGGCGCAGAGATAGAGAGATGTTGGATTTGGATGTAAAGTAAAGAAGTGCAATGCCAGAGAGAAAAAACACTTTAGTTGGGGCAATGGCTACGAATGCAGCCAGCTAGAGGGAGAGAAGCGATATAGAGAGAGAGAGAGAACAGCTGGACCAAGTAAGTCTTTTATAAAAGTTGTCAGTACATCAGTCTTAACTGAAAATAGTCGACATCGACATTCATCTCTGGACCACCTTCACAGCTTCAGCTCACTCGAACCTCATTTAATACTTCAACTTTGTTTCCACACACAATTTTTTTCATGGAAAGGATATATAATCAACACAGTTAGCAAACTTTGTCTTTTTGTGTGGTTTCGTTTCGTTTTGCAAATGAGATTGCAAAAAATATAAACATTCGGTCCGTCCTTCATCGGTCGGATTTTGTGGAGTGAATTGAATACATATACACGTCACTTACAAATACATAATCTCATTCATAACTTTGTATTTGTTTTTTTGCACAAAAAATAAATAAGTCATCGGTATAAAAAAATAGAAGAATAAAAAAGGATGGCGGAAGCCCATTCAGCGGTCGCCTTTTCGCTCAGTGTTTCGCATGATGGATTCAATTTGAACTTTGATCGAGAGGTCCTCCACCTTATCTGGTTATCCGGGAAAAGATCTTGGAGGAAACGTGGACAGAGGATTTATGTAAGTTATTAAATGTTTATAAATATAATTAATTAATTACATCCTCTCTAGTGTAAGGTTTTTTTTAAGTGTCATGAGTCATGAAACATTTTGACGTCATTTTTTTTCTTCGCTGTGTTCCCGGAATAAGCAAGTTCAAAGTTATAAAATAAAATAAGTAATTGTTCTGTGTGTTCCCGTACTTAAAAAAAACAAAGTAATAATTTGTTTTAGACGTCATGTCTTTCTTTTGACGCATGGGAAAAAAGTACACGGAATATTTTTTTTTCATGGAAAAAAAATTACAGGTAGGAAGTCAAATCAGCTTTCTCTCAACTGCTTGCATTACAGAACTTCCGAACTCAATTTTAAAGTATTTCCGAACCTTATTATTATTTTTCATTTAGTTTTTTAAAAAGAATTTCCGGAAATAAACAATCCATATAATATTTTTTTGAATACAATGTCATTCGCAAGGTTACTGTTTCATCAAAAAATAAATTTGCTAAGAAAATCAATATAATCAGCAGCAGAACACAGAGCACCATAATACTCCAAAAACCAATACCACAATCAATTATTCTACTACGCATATTTTTTTTTCTTGAGGGCTATGCTATTTCATTGTTCCAGTTTCAAGGGATATTATATTTTGTGTGCAAACAAAAAAGTGAGAAGAGAACAACAATTCGCTAAATTATTTAGCCTACCCAAATCATCAATCTTTCATTACGTATCTTCATAACAGCTTCAATAACATTTAGGGAACCACGTTACTACGTTACAGGTGCTTTTTCTTGTCATTGTCAGTTTAACTATTATTGGTTGGTACATACATTTTGATGATGATGATGATGTTACAACGTCAACGTGGCTAGTGGCTACTTCTTCTCTACCTTTATTATCAAAATACCCCAAAAAAATATACAACATTAAAAGTCAAGTCAACAAACAAAATACTTTTTTTTTTCTTGAGATGTTGACTTTGACTTGATTATGGTCTCTCATTGGCCAAAGTGGTGGTAGGAGGTTTCCTTCTTTACGTCACAGGACAAAGTCCACATTTTCTTTTTTTATTTCGTTCATCGTTTGTTATGCAGGCAGGCATACAAATGCAGATGTTTGCATTTTGCATTAAAAAAACACAGGAGTACTCACAATTTACAATACACAGTGTGTTGATAATGCTATGAATGGTTTGTAACTTTTTTTTCTCAATGGTAATGGTTATCATATATAAATTGATATAACATAATAGGCATAACGCTCATGTGAAAAGATTAGTTTAATGAACTGATTTGAAAAAAAACGCGATGATGGCGATGCGATGATGAATAAAAATAAAAATTAGTACAAAGTTGAAAGAGAGAATCAGAAAATCCGCATGGAATTTCGAGGAAAATCCATCTACGTAAATAATTTGTATATTTGTTCCATTGGTGTGGTATTTTGGCTGCATAAAAGAAAGACAAGCGTGTGCTCATTTTTTTTGCTTAAGCATTTTTATCCGTGAGCTCTCTGTGTTATTATGAGGTTTTTTTTTCGCATTACACCTTTTTGGTTATATTTTGGCATGCATGTGAATGTTTTTTCCTTCTTAATTGTCATGGTAGACAGATGAGCAAAGTCCAAAGTTTTGGTGGCTCTCTGGTTCAAATGCCAAATTGGACTTTGACAGTTCCATGTAATGGGATTCTTTTTAATGCAAACTTGTATACAAGTTTTGTTATCATTTTTGTTGTTGCATTTTGGATTTTGGAGGAGGGGTCGACTGTAGACTGCAAACTAAGCTAAAATTATTACTTAATTGTTAACTCAAGTGGATATGCCTATTATCTATAATTAAATAGTGTGAATATGATTTTTTATGAGTTTACAACAGTAATGCTTGCAATTTAGTTAGGAAAAAGGATATATCTTTTTTAAAGCTAGTGCACTCCTGTTGCTGTTGATTTGATGACCGTATTTTTTTCTCATGAAAGCTTACTCTCAAGTAAGGCACGTAAATTGTCATTATTATCATGAGAGAAGGAATACCTTTTTAGATGATGGAGTTTATGGTGTGTGCAGAGGTACCACCTTAATGACTTGTGATGATGATGATGAGCCATCATGCAATGTTGAACACTGACTGAATACAATAAGATGTAAAACAGCATATTAATCTTCAGCATCATCATATCAGCTATGAGTGGTGGTGGTGGCTATGGATGGGGTTTCTATTTTCTTTGGATGATGATGATGATGATGAATGATGAATTAGGTATTTTGTAAGCAAGCAAGGCACTCACTCACTCACTGCGAATGAGGCTGCAAAGTAAAGATTGCACAATAAAAAATTGTTTAAATGCTGTTTTCTCGTGGACTTTGGACTGACTTCCTAAAAAAAACTTGTTTACTGCTGAAACTGGATGGATGATAGTGGTCGTAGTACCTCTCTACTTACTACTCACAACTACCCCTCCTGCAATTTTTTGTTATAAAAAAAGTGCTACTCAAAACAATTACCTTGGTGCATGCAATCATCTTTTTAGAGATATAAATCTGCAATATAAATAGTACATACATATCTCGTCTTTTGAAATTTTGTTTTGTTTTCAAAACAAAATAATAATGATGCAGTTTTTCTGCAAAAAAAAAATTCGTTAGTATTTTTTTGAGTAATAGGTATTTATAGATGTTTTTTTGTAGCTCGTCCTTAATATATGGACGTCACGTCATATATCGTCATATAGATAATATTACACGTTTTAATTTATCTGTTTAGACTTTGAATCCACCTTAGACATGTTTTGTTGATATTTACACATGAATAGTTGTTTTTTATCATTTTGGAATTTGGATTCTCAAAAAATAATGTATGCAGAGATTAGTGGATTCGGGACTGGAATAAACTAGTTATTGTCCAGATAAGTGGATATAGTTGGAGTAGACTCGATGATCTATAAAAATTTTCCAGTTTGTATAGAGAGCTGAGTTGAGAGATGAGATGACATGTGCGTAATCCTATGAACCTCAAAAATATCATCTTCACTTTTTGTACAATGGATAAATAAAGCACACTTGTCATATTTCAAGTGTCATCATCAAATTTACCTTTAATTATTTTGCAATTAATTACTTTTTGAATGAAATGAGTTGTGATAGAGAGGTATACCAACTGATTTATTACCAACTGACATGATATATATCCATAAATAAACAATGAAACTTGCCCAGAGATCATCACCGTCATCATCACAGATAGCAGTAGAAAAAAAATTACGAGGAAAAATATAAATATTATTGTGGTGTGTAGTAATACGTAATTAAATCCATCCTCTCAGAAATTATTTTGTGCAATGACTATAACGAAAAAAAAATTTGATAACGCAAGTTTTATTCAATGGGTAATATTGCAAAAAAAGAAGATCAAAGTCCAAAAATGACCAGGAGCAAGCGAGATGAGAGGGGGAATAAATGAGCATTAATGATAATGATGCTTTCTTCCTGCTTATCATTATCATCAAAAGAGACTACTGATAATATATATATTTTTTTGATATTGCGGAAAATATCAAAGGCAAAAAAATCCCCAAAAAAAATTGTGCCAATTCCAGAGTTCATATTAAAAAAAATATATATATGACGATATGTGACATGACATGAGTAGTTCCTTCAATTACAATTAGTAAATAAAGTGTTCCTAAATAAATTTGAGGATTACACGCGACGCACATGTAAAAAACTCATTCACAACTGCTAACTGCGCATTGTCTTATATAACTTGAATGGCTGAATATATTTGAGCGTCAATTTTTTTTATGTAGGCCAATGAATTTTGATGATACAGCCATAACGATGATGATGATCATGATTATCGTACACATTTATCTCTCTGTTTTGCCATGTGCCTTTGCTTGCTCGCCGTGAACTTATAAATTAAATAGCAAAAAGCAAAACAGCACATGAAGAATTAGTAGTGCAAGTAGTCATATTCATTGTTAAGCTTTAAATGTAACGACTTCAGTTAGTCATCTTCCTTTAAAAAAAGGTGGTGTTGGTAGAAAATAAATGGTTTAAATAGGTAGTCCAACAGTTTATTTATTTTTTAGCAAAGCCTTCTTCAAAATTATTTTTTGTAACTCTCTTTGTAACATTTATGCAAATTTTATGTATTTGTTATAATACTTAATTGTTAAAACGCAACCGGTTGTTGTGTTGTCGCTCTTGTAAAAAAACGAAACGATGTCTGCAATGCAATATTTTTAATCGTTTTTTTAGCCTTACTGTCGTTTTGTCGTTTACAAGACTGAAAAAAAAAATCAACAGTGCAACATAATAATGCACACAAGGCACACATGCTTGTGCATATACTATACTAACATTATCTTAACTTGGTCATAATAATCATCATCGTCATAATCATCATGTAAAAGTATTGTGCATTATTAGCTTGTTGAATACTCAATTGAATTGAATGCACAAAGTCTTCAGAGAGGCAACCTCATTTCTTACAGATTAGTCCTGTTTTCTTTTTCTCAAGCTTTTGTAACGAAGGAAGGAAGGAGAGAGACCAAATATAGAAGAATAATCATTATGTTTATAGTTTAGTACACATGTACAGTCTTTAAAATGCAACATGTTTAAGTAGGGAATATGAAAAATGGAATAACAATGCTCTCTTTATACTTTATATCCTATTACATCAACAATGATGGCTTTGGTGGTGCTATGGGGATGTAATGATACTTTCGCTGCAATATGCAATGCACTTGACTGACCAGGCCAATAGGCTCATGTAAAACTTAAACTAACTATTTAATTTAGAGATTTTGTCCTATTACTTTACTTGAAATTTTCGCTGATGCGTGATAAATTCTAATAGATGAATATAGTTAGTACAGCTATCTTGAAAAAAAGATTTATTTTTTTTGTATTTTTTATTTAATACTTATCTATAGAGCATTGACTTGCATTTTGGTGTCTCTGGTCTGGTCACTGTTTAAAATATGAACAATACATTTTTTCATTTACCCTTTCCAGTTGCAGTTTAGCATGAAAGGTTATGAGAGGGCTGCTCTCTTTGGGCTCTGCTCTGCACGTTAAATTTTTTTTTTTCAAGTTAATTCAGTTGACTGAGAGTAACAATAAGAAAAAAAATATATCTTCACTTCATTATCATTATCATAATCATAAAAGTTTTTCTAAGATTCCTTTTTCCTTGTTTGAGAGGTAGCGTTAGCATATGCGTGCTAATAAGCAGAGGAAATAAAATATATTTTAGATTTACGGCCAGGCCAGTTAAGTAAATATGTGGAGTGAGTGTGGAGAGTGTCTGCTTACGTGAGAGGTAGAGTGGTGGTGGGGTAAAAGGTAACTGTTATTTTTGGAAGGATTTCGTTATGAATTCATTCATATGGCCTTGATGGTACCTAAAACCCGAGGAGATAGGAGCCGACGAGGAGGAAATTGGAATTTTTTTTTTGAAAGATAAATAGATGGATGGATTGGATTGGTAGAGGGAATGGGTTTAACTTTCAGTTTTTTGGATATTTGGGACAAACTTAGCCATTGTTTACATGTTGCATGTGCTTTTTTGAGAGAAGAGGTATGTGAATAAGTTGGATGGATGGGTTTATGAGAAAATTTGTACTTTGTTCATTTCATGCACGAATGTAACAAGTATGTATGCACATATGTAAATGCTCTGAAGATTTTAATCCGTTGCGTCTCTCCGTTTTTTTTGAGAGAGTAGACCAGTCCAGTCAAGGTTTATACATGTTCAGGTGTACACATTTCGAAAGTGCTTTGCTAACTTAACTTGCTAACCAAGTTCAGTGATCGATATATTGGTCTGTGGGAAAATTTATTGGGAAGCTGGTTAACTTTTAATTTACAATTTTAAAGTGATTTTTTTTTCTGTGAGGTGGATTGGATTTTTCTGGTTTTTTACCTTTTTACCGAGTTTTTATTTTTATGAGTTGACGTGCAAAAAATTGATTTATTGACTGACATCGCTTATTTAATAGTTTCCTGTAGTAATTGTTCGGGCAATAGCTGTAAAATGTGATTTATAAGTGGTACTTAGGAAAATTGTTAAAATAAATAAAGGAAGAAGAAGAGAAGTCAGTGCACTATATATTGTGTATTGCGGTAAAACTGGATCATTGGTTATTTTTGAGAGAGAGAGATCAAAGGGAAATAAAATGCTGGCTATTTCATCGAATAATGATGATCGTCAGAAGAAGGAGACGTCAAAATGTTTAAAAGATCAAGTTGAAGTTTATCTTGTATGTATTGCATTGCATTATTTTTAAAGTATATAATTAATTTTATTTCTTGAAAGTATGACGATTATTCTTTGGGAAAATATTTTTTTTTGGAGGGTTGCGTGTGTAGAGATTGAATAAGATGGTTAAAAATCATTTTGAGAGTTTAGTGGTGAGAAGGATAGCTGCATGGCAATACTTTGGAGGAAGAGGAAAATAATAGAAGAATTTCTTTAAAAAAATGGATATTTTATATTTTTTCCTTTGTTTCCAGAATAATGTGAGATGTGGCATATATCCAGGATCATTGAAGGGCTTAACAGTCTCCGTGGCAACTTTAGGGTCAGTTTATTACGCAGGATATGATCCTACACTTGGACTCATTCCATGGATGAGCAACTATTTACCCAGGTATAATTAGTAAATAAAATAATAATTGGATTTTTTATTTAAAAAAAAGTAAATTTGTGAATTGAATGGAATTTTTTTCGAATCTTTGTTCAAAAGTACTGGACCTCTGGGAGAAGGGCTAAGCTGTACTGTTGTTGGGATCGGTATCTGGGGAACTACAATTTTCGTTGTTCGGAATTTGCTCAAATTGTTGTTCCAGTACAAAGGATGGATGTACGAACAGCGAGGAAGGGGACGCTCAGTCTCCCTTGCTACAAGACTTTGGTACATGGCAGTCAAACTATTCTCGGGTTGGAACCGACCCATGCTCTACAGTTTCCAGGGGTCCCTGCCATCGTTGCCATTGCCAAAGTTGGACGACACCATGCAACGGGTATGTATTTAAATATGATGAAAAATTTAAATTTTTGAACAATAAATTAAGTTTAATTTTTAAATTGTGGATGTTGTTTGATTTTTTTTTAGTATCTTCGATCTGTGAGGCCACTTCGTGAAGACGAAGACTATCTGAGGCTGGAAAGGCTTGCAAACGAGTTTAGAAGTGGAATTGGTAGAAAATTACAGAGATATCTAGTCCTAAAGTATTGGTGGGCTTCAAACTACGTGAGTGACTGGTGGGAAGAGTATGTGTACTTGAGGGGACGCACTCCAATTATGGTCAACTCCAATTTTTACGGATTGGATGCCATTCTAATTCATCCGACCACAGTACAAGCTGCCCGAGCTGCTAATATTACTTACGGTGCTCTCATGTTCCGACGAGCTATTGAGCGCCAGTATTTGGAACCTGTAAGTCCAAAAACATAACTTGACTTACAATTTTTTTTGTGCAAACCAGTTTTCTTGAAAAACAAAACAATTTTAAATAAAAACATATTTTTATTTATCAACTTTTTTTTCCCTGACAGATAATGATCCAAGGTCTGGTACCTCTGTGCTCATGGCAGTACGAAAGAGTGTTCAACACCACGAGAGTACCAGGAGAAGAGACTGATCGTATTCAGCACTTGGACGATAGCACATGGATTGCCGTCTACCACAAAGGCTGTTACTACAGAGTGCCAGTCTACTATAAAGCTCGTCTTATGGAGCCAGCCGAACTCCAGATTCAATTTCAACGAATTCTAGACACGACAAAATGTGTGCCTGAGAAGGGAGAAGAGAAGCTTGCTGCTCTCACCGCCTGGGACAGAGCCAGCTGGGCTAAAGTTCGTCAACAGTATTTCTCCAAGGGACCCAACCGTGTCTCTTTAGATATTATTGAGAAAGCTGCGTTTGTCGTGGCACTGGACGAAGATGACTACGAATTTGATCAAAAGGACCCAGTCAAGTTGAATCACTTTGCGGCTCGCATGCTTCACGGAAATGGTTATGATAGATGGTTTGACAAATCATTCACTCTGGTTATTGGAAAGAATGGAAGGGTACGTCAAAATCAAAACAGTTTATAAAATTGTTATTAAATTTGTATGTCAAATTTAATAATTATTCATTTAATTTAACTTTTGTCCAATTTCAGATGGGATTTAATGCTGAGCACTCGTGGTAAGTATTTGAAATCTGCATACGACGAACATTTCCTCAGGTTGGCAGTAATTATCAGGAAATAATTATCAATTTTTTTTACAAATGAACCAAAATTTCTACATGGAAATATTTTAGCTACAAATTTATGCGTCATTTTTTTAAAAAACTACTTGTGGTAATCTACGTAAAACTGTAACTTAATAATTTTAACTGCTTGTACACTGCATGAAAGGCGCATGCACTCTACTTTTCCAGTTTTTTCTGGATAAGCATGTCTATGACTATAATTGGCTTATACCCAAGTCAATTTATCTTTTTGATATAAAATTCTCTACATAATTTCTTCCTAGATAATATAATATATATATTTAATCTGTGTGGTTCTCTCTCGTATTTTGTGTGGAGTGTTTTTGTGATTAATTTCAAAATTGTGAATGTTCTTCTTGACAAAAAAAGGGCGGACGCTGCAGTAATGTCCCATATGTGGGAGTTCATCTTGGCTGAAGATCTCGAAAATGGGTAAAAAAAAAAGTGTTTCTTTAAGAAAAAAAAATTAACATCTTCAAAAATCCTTCTTTTTTTCTGTAGTTTTAAAAAGCATCATATTCACCACGTAAAGTAGTGTAAATAATAACCTAAAATATAACCTTTCTAGAATGTACTTTCACTTTACTCTAACACCACCACCGCACACCACTTACCGCACCGCTATCACAATTTGTTTCTTTTGACTATGTACACACATTACAACTTAAGTATGTGCACGTGATAGCACGCAGAAATAGTGTAGAAATTTTTAAAACCAATTATGCATGGTATTATTCCCTGCTATGATGAATCTACTATTTTTAATGATTATGATTAATTTTTAATAGTTATTAGTTTATAAAACAAGCATGCAAGTAGGAAAAAAAGCAGAGGTATAAAAGATTATTTTTTTTTCAGGATGTCTAAAAAAAAATTATTTTGCTGATGCCGACCTGAGATAATTATTTGGTAGATTGGTTTTTCGTTTAGCAACCAAGTTGAAATTATTTTATTTCGCCATTTTTCGTTGAAGGGCAGATGCACCTGTTATGGCACATATGTGGGAATTCTGTTTAGCCGAAGAGCACATTCACGGGTAAACATTTATTTATGGATGAAAAAAAAGTGTGATTTTTTTTGGATGAGTGTATTAGGGAATGTTGATATATATTTATATATCTTTAATTTATATTTAGCAGTTTTTTTTGTTTTGTTTTGTGTTCATTGTGGCATGCATGGCCAAAAAAAAATATTGCTTTAAAATATTTATTGACACATTTTATTTATTGAAATTCAGAAGAAAAAAATTAATAGTTTTCGGAGAAGGTAAAAATATTGAATGGTAAACTGACATAGCTATGAGAGCACTACTACATAGCACAGACTTTCTTACCTTTTTTGACCTTTCTTTACCTAAATTACTTCACATTTGTACCTTTTTTTGCCGTTTTGCTTTTTCCTGTACTGTTTTTACACGTCTCCTCTTCTCTCTCTCTCTCTCTCTCTTTCTATTTTAACTGTAATTGCACGCTGATCACTGCTTGCTTGTGTAATCCACTTTGCT